>JAOTAV010091712.1:0-11420 GCA_026546445.1 Cyclargus thomasi | reverse complement strand
GTAAAATAATTACTTTTATTAAGGTGTAGGGTAGGCCCCGTTAAAAAGTATTGAATATTTAAGGTATAGAAAAAAATTATAAGCCAGATGATTTGTGTGGAGTTTAACTGTGGGATAGGGTCTCGTCAAATTTTTAAGTCATAAATATTTAAATATGACGCGTAGATCATAAATAATAACGAATTTATACAGAGAAAGCTTTATAAAAACATTTCTTGCTGATAAATTTCAATATAGTAATAATTGTATTGATGACACTACTATGAATACGGCATCCCATAGGAACCGCGCTGTAGAACAAGCGGTGGCGGCGCTTTGAAGCTCAGATGCACCTGATGGGAGGTGCTGATAAGGGAGGGGAGAATACACCACATTGTTACTATGTACACTACGAGTATGTTACATGTTTGTCTGTTTCACATCCGGTACGGGGATGTGGCCAGTTTCCCCCCTAGAGCAGGCAAAGTGGCAGATTGTCAAAGGGATTCTTTTTTTTTAATGATACACACGTTGGCAGACTGCCTTCGCCCACGGACACTTGCGACATCCGAAGAGTCGTAAGTGTGTTGCCGGCCTCTATGAGGGGAAAGGGAATGGAAATAGGGATAAGGGAAGTTGGGCCATCGGTGAACTCACTCACTGAACGAAACACATAACAATGCCGTTATACGCCAGTTTTTTTGTGAGGCCCTGGTATCACTCCGGTAGAGCCGGCCGATTCGTGCCGAAATATGGCTCTCACAAGACAAGGAGCATCCGTATCATGTACTTGAGATCGGAAAATGTCTAATTGGTACAGGCCTCCACCGGGGCTCGAACCTGCACCCTCTCGAACCAAAGGTCTTACCCATTAGGTCACGGACGCTCATAATTTTTTAAAATACGTACAACAAAATACATTTTTTTGATAATCAAAACTACGATGCCTACCGGCGCGGCGGTTCGGTACTGTTCTCTCGTTTTTATAGGATGGGCATGCTAAGCCTGTTAGATAAATCGAATATGCAACAAAAATGATGCTAAAATAAAATATACACATAATTTGATTAATAATAATAATAATATAGCCTTTACTCAGATCAACTAACTCTAATTACAGTTTTAACTAAACTAAAAATGTAGTAAACGTTATGCTATAGCTGAACTAATTTTATTGTTTGAAGATCTGTTTGTCAGTCGGCCAAAGCCTCCTCCAACTCTGTAATTAACAAACTAAATAATGAATAAAAATATTTTGCATGTTATTAATAATTGTAATTAATTTATTAAAAAAAATTAAATCTCCTGACTTATTTTATAATTTGACCAAATGATAATGATATAATCTAAATATTTTTAATTTTAATGAATTGACTTTATAAAAATTTGATTGACATACTTATTCTGCTTGATATAACGAAAACGTAATAATAATTGTATAATAAATTAGGAGATGCGTGGCAGATATTTAAATTAGTATGCGTGTACTAAAATGATCTCATTATTCTCTAACATTTGCAAACTATAATTTAGTAGGATATGTGAAAATGTAAAATACTAACACCTTATTGTACCATATTCCTTGCAAATAAAACTGATTTGATTTAAACTTTAATACCAACCACAGACTAATCACAACAGAACTGTTATCAAATCAACCCAAAAACTGTGAATATTTTTGTTACGTTATATAATTAAAGTTATTGTTATATCAGATACTGCTGTGGAAAGATTTTTTAATTTTTTTTTAAATCTAAACCGACTTCCAAAAACAAGAAGGTTCTATGTTCGGCTGCACATATATTTTTTAATGTTATTTCATACGTCCAGCGATTACCCAGGCGCCTGTGCCAAAATTCTATTTTTATAAGATAAGCCTTTGACTTTATGTACTCCTATTTTTTTTAATCGCTTTTGTCGAAACCGGCAATGTCAGCACACACTTGACACATATGATATGATAATATGATAACTATGTATAATATTTAATATTGGTTTTGATCTTGGAACATAATTTTCATACATTAACATATACAAATCATCAGTGTGTTTGAGTTAAGTTATTCTCTTGATGATTGGGAATGTTATTTCAAAAACAAAAGGAGCCTATGTCGCTCTCCATCCTTTCGATTGTATCTATATAACAAGTCGATTGGTTGCTTAATTAGGGCTACTTGGTGTGGATTTTTCTAAATACTCTCTGCACTACCGAATTAGCACTTCAATCTACACACTTTTACAGCAAATACAATCTGAAGTTACAAATCGCCCTACAAATATGCACTTTTTGTAAATTCATGTACAAAAAGTGCATATTTGTAGTCTCCGGTGTGTAGGATACGTCTATCAGCGAGGACGTTCGTCTCGGCTCGCGCCCGACGCCCGTCGCCCGAGACGCACTTAAACAAATACCAGCTGTTATTGATTTTGTTTCCGATAAAGTATAGTGATGGGTTCATTGCTATCGATATCGATGTTCTGTTTACTGAGTGTTTAATTAAGCAATTGCTGATTCGAGCACTACTGATGCAAAATTTTGCCTCAGTATGCAATCTAGTAAGGTCCTTGTCGTGTTGCATCGACATTCTTCATCCTGACAACGATGTGCTATATTTTTACAGAGGTTTTTTTCTCTCTATTCGTGCTCCCATTTAAGTATGTGCAGCGTCCATTGTTAATTAATACAAATATTTACTCAATGCAAAAGCCAAAAAATGAATGAGCAAATATTTTGTCAAAATTTAGCTATTGGTCATTTGCGGCGATCGCGGTGTGCAAATGTTTGTCTGTTCATTACGCGTGTTTGTTCATACATAACTGATGTCGGCCTGTGGTTAATTATTACCTATTCTAAACACCAAACTATAAACACAAACACGTGTACCTACCTGTCTCTACAGTGGAATTCACGAGCCGATTAGTTTGTATGTAGCCAGGATTAGGTCCTTCATACGATCTTATTCACATAAATGAACTCCGACAAATTTAGTTAAATTATAAGAAGAACGACTAAACTATGAATTATTATAATTATTAAAAATGTATATATAAGCTGGTCTTAATCATTGAATGTTTAAGACAAATACCATTCAAGAAAATGGTTTCAACACTTAAACTGAAATAATGCAGTGGAACTTAATTTCCAGAATTTTCTTATTGTAGTTTAATTTTATTCAACGACTTGTTATTTATACTAAAATAAAACGTGTAAATATCTTATCGATAAACTAAGATTCGTCGATAACTTTATCCTCTTCGTACCATCCCTACGCGCGCTACCTGCGGCCGCGCCGCCACTTGTCGCGCGCCACGTTGTCGCCGGTCGCCGGTCGCCCGCCACGTTGTCGCCGGTCGCCCACCACGTTGTCGCCGGTCGCCGGTCGCCCAGACACGGCGTGCTGAGAGATTTGTTGCCTACACTTTACATGATGTAGGCATGCACTGCACATGTCAGTCGCATAATAGCCTTATCAGCGAGACATAACGTGACTAGCGGTGGCTGAAGGAACAAAAGATATGCCACAATCACAAGCATTTTAGATCACTTATGTGAGAGATAACGTGACGATAGCGGTGTCACCGATCCCTCTAGAATTGCTGATTTTTAGGATCATAATCACTTTAAAGTTATCTAAATAGCCCCCTGCAATTATATTACGCTACGACCAATAGAAGCCGAGCAGTAGTCAGAAAGTGTTGTGAAAACTGAATACTTTGTACTTTTGACTTTAACACTGGCAAGGAATTTTCATTTTTTCAAATCCATACATAGCAGTATTTATAAATGCGAAAGTGCGTCTATTGAAAATTGGTAATAAGGTACTTTGAATCCCGGATTTAGAATACTTTTTAAAGTTTTCTAAATCCTTAATAAAAAAAAGTACGGTTCCCGCGCAATAGACAAATTTTGCTTCCCCAGAGTTGCGGGCATCATATTCTAGGATTATAATATTTATGAATGTGTGTCCATCTGTATATTAATAATAATCCCGTAGATAATTTAGATACAAATTCATGATTCCACTTCCTTATCTTCCGGCCCGTCCTGAACCTTACACAATCTGCGCGAACATCTTCGAATGTAACGCTGCTGTGCCCATGGACAAACAGCGACAATGGTCTAGCGACCATTGTCGGTAATAATAATAACTCCTACACCGGTTTCGGTGACGGTGGTCGGTTTTATAGAAACTAGACCAGTTACACAGGAGTAATTTTATAGTGTCCAAGTGTGTGCGCAGTACACAGGAGCACTCTCTCTTCCTTTACTCTCATAACCCAGCGGGACGGATGACCGACACGACTGGCGAGAGATCAGTCGCAGGACCGACTTTTAACATATTCATCCGACGCATGGATCATCTTACTTGTCAGACAATCAGGTGATCAGCCTGCATTGTCGTAACCGTTATTGGAAATAACATGTTTCCAACGAGGGAATCGAACCCACGACCTCCGGGCTAACAGCCGAGCTCTGTACCACTGGACTACGGAGACGTCAAATGTAATTATAGGTAGATGTAATAATGACATTTTATCTATCTGAAATAACCTTTTTGTCGTTGACGGCGTGCGTTGGACTTACCTCTGTCCCACGTCGGATCACGTCGCATCGACATCCGGTCTTCCCGTCCTTATCACTGTTTACGACCAATAAACGTCTCTTTTTTTGTAAGTCGGGTAAAACGCCCGTTCACTCGCTGGCTCTTTTTTACAACTCAATGCTTGATTTTTTTGGGTCTGCGTCACGTTTTGCGGAAACAACTTATCTTTTCTTTTTTCTGGTAGTCTGGTGCCGTTATGAAAATAAATCTCTCATCAGACTGCCTGTGTCTTTTAGATATTTGTCTAGACTTAGCCCTTGACTAAGCAATTTTCATTCCGGCATCATAAAACTATGACGCCGTTTGTCCACCAACACCGACAACCGCTAACGAGAATATTTCTCCTCGATGAAATGCAACTTTATGATCTAGGCTATAAGTTTCATTTTCTAGCGACGTCGCTCTATCGTCAATATCGTCGCCGTCATTAAAGTCGTAGAGGAAAGTAAAACCTGTCTGATGGCGTTAGTGGACAAACGACCTTAGGGCCATTTTCACCACTCCCGAGTAAAGTGTCGAGCAGACAACTCGCCGGTTAAAGTCACCGTAACTACATGTCGTGTCAATTTCACGACCCTCGATTAGCACTAATCGTATGATTAAATTGTCAAGTAACTTACTTGCTAATATAATATTGTCAAAAGATACTTGTTAATTTCTCTTGCCAATTAACGTTAGGTGACAAGTAAGTTTATAAAGTATCCCATTTTTACAACATTTTTTGAATACTTCCCGGTTTCTTTTTGTCGTAGCGTGATGTTTTATAGCATATAACATTTTAAATGATTGTAGTAACCAACACAAAAATATTTTTTCGATTCCGGGCAGCAATCTCAGGAACTGTTCCTGAGGTTTGCGCGTTCAAACCAACAAACAGACTAACTCTTCAGTTTTTTAATATTATTGTACGGATTTGCGTAACTGAAGGCTGCGAAGGAGTATCTTTGAACCAAGCGGCACGTTTGAGTCTTGCCAAACTGATAAACTTTTTTTATAAGATTAGAGGGCAAGCGAGTCGACGATTTACCTAATGTAAAGCAACTGCTGTGTTTTGTTCAGTGGCTGGAACGGCGTTGTGCTGTGTTTCGTTCAGTGAGTGAGTTTACCGATGGGCCAAATCAGGCAACCCGTTTGCTCGCTTGCATAACCACTTGGAACATCGGGAGTTTTGCCAATCCCCTGTAGCCTTTTTGATGAAGGAACAGATGATTTGAAACGGGAATAGTGGAAATGGTAAATGAGGTTTCACGTCAGTGTTCTGTGAGGCTGTGTATTTCTCCGATCTAGCCGATTCGTGCCGAAGCATTGCTCTCCCACGGCAATAAACTTCAATAACACGATATAAGACCGTCCACTGTTTGGTCCGCTACATCTTTCCCCCCAATTCCTGGGAGAAGTGCCAAAGTGTAATAATGATAAGTGTATCATTCGGGTAGTGATCGGATAATCGGCGGGGCTCGGGGCCGAACGATAAATTAGTGACCTACACAGTCCCTTTAGGGGCCATCCGTAAAGCACGTCACGCAAATATCACGATTTATAGACTCCCTCCCCCCATTTACACATATTATATATTATATATACTTAATTATTATATACATAAAAGTCCGAAGGGTGATGGACTGACATTAACAATAATGTAATATAAATTGAATAAGAAGTTTGGATGAGATCCTAGGTACAAAAAACCTAACATAAGGATTACAAACAAAGGATATGGGCGAAAAGCCTATAGATGTACCTTATTTTTAAATAAAATAAAAAAAAAAAGAAAGACTCCCTCCCCCGTTGTCACAGGAAGTCACAATTTTAACATACCTTTCCCCTCTCTCTCTCTATTGTGATGTCACAAATTTGCAATTTTACATCTAAAAATCGAAACCACCCCAATGTTTGATGTTTCGACACAAAACTAGAACTCCCCATGACCCCCACACTTTGTCTACCCCCTTTTGCGTGTGACGTACTTTATGGATGGTCCCTTACGACGACACGGGCCACGCCGGGGCCCCGGGGCCTCGTCAGCGTGATGGACTGACGTGGTTTATGTTCATTATTGTTTATTGCTGAATTTCGTTGGAACAGCTATCAGTTTATTTATAAGAAGCATTTAGTTTTTTCGTTTGTAATCCGTTTCTTTCTTGTTTTATTTTGTCACTTGTTATGTTTTTATACGAATTAAAGTAATCCATACTTCCATACTCATATTATAAATGCGAAGATGTGTGTCTGTCTGCCTCTTCTCGCACGGTTACTTCCCGAACTGGTGGTAGGTCAACATGTAGACATTCTGCAACCATTTTTTTTCAAATTTACACAGAAATGATTTTTAGGGTTCCGTGCGCAAAGACTCTATTACTAAGACTTCGATGTCTGTCTGTCTGTCTGTCCATCTGTCTGTCTCCAGGGTATTTCTCAAGAACGGTGCTAGCTATATAATTAATTTTATTTTTTTTATTTCACAGAATATGTATTTCTATTTCCGCTATAATAACAAATACTAAAATCAAACTCAATAAATAATAAGGGCTCTTATACAACTAACGCGACTTTTTTGCTATATTTTGCTCGATATCAATAGACAAGCACTTGACAATTTCAAAAAATACTTATAGACTACTGGCCCGTCCACAATAAGATTTTGTTCTATGATTTTTCGTGGATAAATTGATGGTTAACTCGCCATACAAAAATATATGTCCAAAATATACCTGAACTTTAGATTTCTCACCAGCACCCAGTTGGACAGCTTACAGGTGAAATCATAGAACAAAATCTTATTGTTTTATGCTCTTCTATCGTCCTATAAAGGTCTGTCCATCCACAAAATAAATAGGTCATATGACCCCACGGTCATATGACCTATTTATTTTGTGGACGGGCCAGTAGTCTATTAGATCCATTCATATTTTACTTTAACATTATTAATAATATAAAGTGGGCTCCCACACAAGATGTTTATGTGATGATGACTATGTTTGCTCTAATGTGGTACGGAACCCGTCGAATGCGAGTCCAAGTCACACTTGGCCGATTTTTGTTTTATTTTTATTACATTATTACCTCTTCACCGCCAAAATTTCGGCGTGGAGACATTTTGAGCCCCGGGGAAGGTACTTTTTATCCCGGAAAACTGTACGGTTTGCGTATTTTGGCGCAATAAAGTTGCGGGCATCATGTAACATTATTTCTTCGAGCTTTAGTTTATACTACTAAGCGTATCATATATGAAGAGGGTGAAGAATGCGATATTCGAAAGTGCCAGTTTCGGGACTCGGGAAGCGTGGTAAACTCCCAAGAGGTAAGTAGTCATCCAATGGTTTTACCGGTCGTTTACAAGAACATTCGTTAGGTGCGATGTAGGTGTGACATTATGCGCGGTGGCAAAAATAGCACTCCGTGTTCGGTGGCATACAAATTGCGACTTTTTAAATGACAGTCGGTTATATGACACCTTAAAGGACTTATGTGGGTTCTACACGGCGTGAACAATAATCACGCAAGGGTGCACTTTAATGCAATCCAAATTGCACCCTCAGTTCATGGCGGAAGATTAAAAATAGCTGTACTCGATGGACACCATTTACAACATTAATATCTAAGATGCGCCCTCAATTCAGGCGCGATTTGGAGTGCATCAAGGTGGTGTTTGACAAACGGTTTGCCAAATACGACCATTTACAACATTAATATCTAAAATGCACCTTCAGTTCATGGCGTAAGATTTAAAATGCATTGCATCCTTTGCGTGATGTTTGTTTACGTCGTATAGAACCCCCTTTCGTCCACCGCACCAACAACACAAAACAGACAACAACCTCCACTTCATAAGCCCTTATAGAAATGAAATCTAGTTAGGTTAGGTAACCGTACAGTAGCTGGCTAGTTAAACTAGGCACTGGCTAGTGCTCTATAGAGTAACTGCCTATAGTAGCTGGCAAACTGGCCAGCCAGTAAAACTTTATCGGATATCAAATATAATATGGCAGCTTTACAAAAGCTGCCAGCTTATTATTTCGAGGTTATTATCATTTATGGTGGTGCCGTTACTAGTTTTCATTAACACATTTCACCTTATTTTGCTGTCCTGTTACTAGACTAGACCACTAGGGAGATTTTTGATTGCACTTTCAATCATTATAATATGAAGTCATTGGAAACAGCGAAGAGCGGGCGGCGCGACTTCGAACGTACTCCAAGAGTCCAATTTGCCGAAAATGTATAAAGTGGTACTCCACCGCACTCCACTCTGACGGACGGGCTCTCGAACTCATTACAATAAGTGTTTCACAATCATTATCATTATCTCTTGCGACTTTCCACTGACCGCCCGAAGGTAAGGTTGTCTGAAACGTTTTATCTATACTTAATTATATAAAGCTGAAGAGTTTATTTATTTCAACCCGAAATTGTAAAAATATTTTTGTCAAAGTTGGTATATTTATCGAGGCAGGCTGTAAGCTATACACACGCTACGACCAATAGGAGCCGAGCAGTCATCAAACAATGTTGTAAAATGGGATAGTTTTTAAAATTTCACGCGCACAAGTAGTTGCGAACAACACCTACTAGTTAAATATATCTATATATTAATAAGCGAACGGAAAACTTTGTACCCCTTTTTACGAAAGACGCGCAGATGTAAAAGCATGAAATTTCTCCCAGTTATAGTTGATATGGAGAACGAGCGTGGAATGCCAATATTATTTTAAAATATACTTTTATGATACAAATTTTTTAATTAATAAAACGCTACGCACGCTACAATATTTTGACATGACACGATGATCACACGAAATATTTTTTAATCTATTGTTTATG
The DNA here is from genome assembly GCA_026546445.1 of Cyclargus thomasi. Taxonomy (NCBI): domain Eukaryota; kingdom Metazoa; phylum Arthropoda; class Insecta; order Lepidoptera; family Lycaenidae; genus Cyclargus; species Cyclargus thomasi. Next base: position 2,016 of record JAOTAV010091712.1, on the reverse strand, counting down.
GTTAACGTCTTCGTTTGTGTTTTTTTAATTTAATGGCCTGGTAAAGAGAACTTTATGCCAAATTGAAGTCTGTGATTGAGTTTAGAATATATTGTATTTTTATATCTACTCGATGGATTTGACCATACTTTATTCGTTAGTAGGTAAAAGTCAACGGCTAGTCGTGTAACATTAACTATAATGATAAAAAAATCACAGAAGGAGCTTTTGACTTAAAATAAACAAGCAGATCAATCGAGACTTGCTGCTTTTTTACGGAATTTTTTCGGTGGAATTTCACGTCTTTTTGTAGAAACGTTATTTTTATTTGGCAAAGTCGTTTTGTCTCTTTTAGGCTTCTGTACCCAAAGGGTAATCGTCTGTCTGTTTTCAGGCTCTATCTTAAGAAAGCTTATAGCTAGAGTGATAAAATTTTCACAAATTGTATATTTCTGTTTCTACTATAACCATAAATAATAAAAACAAAATTAATTAAATATATCACATAATAACATCATCAAGGTATAGGTTGCCAAATTAAAATTGGAAAAACTTATTCCATTATCCTAGTTTTTAAAATTTTCCCTTTATATAATTAATAAACCCTAGCTCTGTACCGAATTTCAGATCTCTGAGTTTATGGGAAGCTGGAGTTGTATTTTGATGATAATAAGTAAGTGTCGAAAATGCGAAACTTTGTCATATCCTGACTTCAGAACTAAGTGATCTACAAACTTAAAATTTCGTATTTTAAGCATTTGTTGTGAGCTTGCTAGATGGTAAAAATTTCAGTTTTCTGCTATTTTCCAGAGGTTCTCAAATAGGGGGCTGAAAATGCGGCAAAATGCTTCCTGTAAAGATGGTACGGCAGTGTTTGCTTCGCGCTCGACTTGGCGATGCCACTCACGCACATAAAAACTATATATTTACTTTAACCGTAACTTACTATATACGTATTAGTAAGTCTGTATGTACATATACTTCTATAAAAAGCTTAATTCGTATCATTGAAACTTTTAGTTTTTATACATTTTTTATATATGTAACATAATTATACGTCAGCTGTCCTTTTAGATGCTAAAAAAGTAGGAACATATACCTATATAATTATATATACGCCATATACAGAGTGTGACAAAAGTTTTTTGGAAAAATGGAAAATGGGAAAGCGATCTGAGTTTCTGAGCGATGTAAGAATTTTGTTCGCTTGAACGCCGCTACTTTCACAGTGTATAAGGAATATAAGGAATACATACACACCTTAAAGTATGATAATACAGGTTGTAACAAAAGTAAGTTATCACTTACTTTTATTACACCCTGTATATATAACGTCTACCCAAAGAATATTAATGAGCATTTAAATCTACGCTTGAAGCAATTTCCATAGTGATTACGGCGCTCAATGCGAAAAGTCAAAAGAAAATTGCATCGGACAAATGAAAATTGTATTAGAATGAGTCGATTGAAAGGATAATATACTCTTTGATACGAGAGCAATTTTATATGCAAATCCCCCGTCGGATAAAGTCGCTGATAGTGATTAAAGTTCCGAGTAGTCTGAAATTGTCATGGTGATTAGAACCGCTAAATGAACGATTAGTTAGGTCCATTTGACTTGGCAATGCACTGCGAAATTGGCATTGAATTGGGTGCAATTTGTAGAAATTAGAGGCGTAGAGATTTGAGTCTTACTAGCTGTTGCCCGTGGCTTCGCTCGCAAAGAATACGATCGATAATCAGTAAAACGCGAATTTCGTGAAAACTTGGTGTTTTTGGAAACATAAAGAGGCTGTTACTGTACATCGTTTCAACTAATTATATGCCAAAAATTAAGTCGATTGATTGCTCCGCTTAGCAATCAAACCAAACCAAACAAGCAATCAGATAACCACACTTTCCTATTTATAAAATTGGTAAAGATAGCCAGTAATAGACGAACTGGGGTGTTATTATGACTTCTTATTCCCAGCCAAGTTCCAGCCAGTCAGCAGTCACGTGACACTAAATACGTAAAGTTTGACGTTCCCTAATGTC
>JAOTAV010091701.1:0-11420 GCA_026546445.1 Cyclargus thomasi | reverse complement strand
AAAAAATGGGGGCGCTAAAAAAATATTTATTCTCAAAGTGGGCAGTAGACAAAATAAGTTTGGGAACCACTGGTATATAGAGTACTTAATACCGGGTACTTAGCACGGGGCCAGATTAACGTGGTGTGAAGCCTCCATAAAAATTATTATTATTTATTCAACAAATTCATACACATTACACTAGATTTCAAAAAATTATTGTTTAATCAAAAAAATTGAAACAGAGCCAGTTGATCTACGTTGTTGATCGAAATATGTCAATTCCATGTAAGTCGTGATGACTTATTGGAAATTGCAATGTGTGCTGGCTATGCGATGCTATCTGAGATATATTCTTATTATTCACTATTATACTAACAAACATTTTTTTAAACGTGTGAATTAGGTATTATTTCTCTTGATATTTTTAGATTTGGAAAGACGAATTGAGAACTAGTTCACTAAGTAAAAGCTAGATGTCGCTACGAACATCGCTGTAAAGTTGTTACTTCGGATAACTTCTCTCCCCGTTACATAGTTACAAAGGAAATTTTCTACGAAATTATTTAATCCAGCTACTGCATAGATACCTATCAATAGTTTATTAAAATTTTTAGTAGTACGTAGTAAAATTTGCTTCTTTACTTTTCTTTGTAGTGTAATGACCAGAAAAAATATCTACATAAATGTTTATTATTATTATAAATATGTGTATAGTATTAAATAAATTTCCGTTGTCTGGTACCTGTAAACCAAGTCTCTCGGGTACTTAGCACGGGGCCAGACCGACGTGGTGTGTAGCATCCATAGATATTATATTATTAAAATGCCAGAAATGAAATACGCAAGTATATCATAGTTATAAGTTTCGGCGAGATGTCCTCGCGGAGTTATAAAGGGCGGGCCTCAACCGCAAACCCACTCTCTGTAGTACTCTCACGTAATCCATAAAGTGTGTAGAGAGCCTAATGGTCGTTACACACGCCGGCCACCCGCCGTCACCACGAACCGATGTCATAGCCAGAATACTCTTATAATCATTATATAAATAAATAATATCTATGGACGCTTCACACCACGTCAGTCGGCCCCCCCAGTACCCGAGAGACTTGTGTTACAAGTACCAGACAACGGAAATATATTTAATACTTTTTTATATTATACACATACTTAAGATTTTTATTATATGACACACATATTTAATGTATAATGGGGGAACTTGACAGGGTGCCAGTTGACGGACGTACGTCATTTAGTCGTAATAATATGTCAATTCTATGTAAGTCGTGTTCTGTCGGCTGAGTTTAAAACAACCCGGCCAAATTACTTAGATCCACAATCTGCACCTCCTTCAACTTCTCTGTTTGTACATTCAAGACGCAGCAACATTGAATTACGTTTTGCTCCGTCGTCGGCGGGATTTGAACCCATGACCCCCGGCTTATGCCACTAACGCTCTTATTAATTGAACCACGGAGGTCGTCATAACTATTAATGGCGCCATTAATGGTAGCAGTCATGAAAATCCAAACATTTTTTATAAAGAACGCGATTGACAACAAAGTGTTGTGTTGTCGCTTTGTTTCATCGTAGTTTGTATAGAAATGACCAATTCTCTGAGTAAGGGTCAACGACCGTTACCACCCACAATGACCGAAAGCACTATAGTAGGAACTACTCGAACAATTATTAAGAGACAGCAGCATTAAGACCGCCTATTTGTAAATATGAGAGCTAGCCAGACTGCAAACATATTGCCCGGCCGATTCACACGAGGTTGGTGTTTGAGGCGACAAGAGCAAGGTAGTGTCAGTGAGCTGTCAAGCTAATATTTCTGACTTCGTGTAGCCCTCATTTCTCGCTTGCTTCATTTCTAAGCAAGTGATCTAAGTAAATTCGTCGACCATCGAGTGTCAGCAAGCCAAGACAGTTTAAAAGAGGACTGGCTATCCTAGCTGGATCGAAAACCTTGCCTCGTTTATTTCGATCTTGAGTAATTTGGTCGCGTCGGTCGCAAACCCAGCCAGCAAGCATATTCCAACCAACTGGTCCGGAAGCAGACTATGAATCTACTTCTTTGATGGTACCATCAGAGAAGTTGATTCATAGCCAGATAGGGGACCGAAGTTCAACATATCGAATCCATAAAAAAACAATATATATACGATCGAATTGAGAAACCTTCTTTTTGGAAGTCGTTTAAAAAATGTTGTTTATCTTTCGCCAGTGGTCCGTGTGTACAGGCCCTAAGTTCGTCGGCCCCAGTCAGAGCGTGTCGTGCCCGGTGCCGTATAAGGAAAAAACCTTGTAACTTATGTTAAGTTTCATCTAACTCCACTAATTATCTATGTCATCATGATCAGCTTGGGAGATCAGAGTGTGGTGGTACGGTATTTTTTATTACATTGAGGGGTAAGCGAGTGGATAGGTCACCTGATGGATAGCAACTGTCGTCGCCCATGAACACTTGAAACATCAGAAGCGTTGCAACTTGCAAGTGCGTTGCCAGCCTTTTTAATGAAGGAAATAAGGCTACTGAAAAAGGGAAACGGGAAATCGTACCATTGTCTATCGATGATAACAAACAGATAAACAAATGTTCTATTCCCAATCCGCCAAATAGTTGGTACTTACACCGGTTTAATCTTGTTTTCAAATAATTAACAAAATATATTTTAATGATTTTATGTAGCTACACCTTAATTAATGTGTATCATTATTAGGTAAACTAAAAATTAAAAAACTAAAATAAATACTAACAATATTAACAAAATAATCGTTGTGTCAGTTATTTGAAATGAGTTTAAGATCGCGTATCTAAAAAAAACTTTCTCCCAAATTCGACAGTTATGAATCATTCTTTACTTCGAAAAAGTTCCTACCAGACCATTCTATTTTGCATCTGTCCGTTGCCAAAAATCCTAAAAATTTATTTAATTTTTTTATTTATTTATTATTAAAGGTCCATAACTTGACACATATTAATTATGGCTACGCAGGCGTCATTAATTCATATTGCTTTTACTATAGGTTACGGCCTACTAGGGTCATTGGTTTTACTCCTCCTAGCAAAGTTGAAAGAAAATTATAAATTCGTATACAATAAAGATTGCACACAAACAGGTTTAAATTAGTCTCAACAGATCGGCATATACGCAAGGCAATTTTAAAATAAACTTGAAAAAAAAATGCGCTCGTTGTTAACCCAAAATATAATATGTTTTACCCCTTTGGGGGTAATTACTCCCAAGTTAGGAACCAATGCTTTAACCTTTCTGACTGCTACAATGTCACGCTTAAACCGCTGAATCGATTTTATCAAAATAGTATCCTAAATATGATTACCACTTCACTCCACTTTCAGTCCCAGGATAAAGGAATACGGTATAATAGTTCAAAAGTGAAATAAACGCGCACAATTGAGACACAAGAAATCACGGGTTTAACACGGGTCTTAGACATTTGGAGATTTAGATTACATGTATTTAGTGTAATTATATATTTTTGACATGGTTTATTTTATTAAACATGAAAAATACTTAAACTTACCATAGTCAGTGTTAAGTAAAAAATTAAATAAATCCCAAAAGTTGAAAACATTTTAAACAAAAAATTAACTATCGTAACAGATAATAAATTTAAATTATAATAAAATAAGGAAAGTAATTAAAAAACCACCGCAACTTGTTGCATCCTTCGACACTATGAAGTCATTTTAATGTCCTTTACGTTTTATATAATACGTCTCCTTTTGATTTCGCTTTGAATCAATTTCCCTTTATTTTAAAACGACCCAACACTTACCTCGAACAAAGCGATTCTCTCCGACACAGATCCTTTTCTTGGTCTTTCTCGTAAGTTAATAATTTCTTTCCTATGTTCTATTTTGTCGACGGATTTCATTCTATGTATAGTTTTCTTCACTTTCCCATTCACAGCGTCCCCCAGGTCAAGCTCTGCCAGAGACTTTGCTCTCTTCATCTCGGAATCAACGTTTATATTCTTTTTCTGTTGACTCAGTTTGTAAGAGTTGATGATTTCAGCAGATTTTTTTGCAAACACATCGTCTTCTGCAGCTAAAATTGCTTTTTTATCGGCTTGCACGCATTCCTTTTCGAAATAACTTTCTGGGGCTGGTACATTCCTAACTTTTTTGTCAGTATCAAGCAAATTGTAATTTAGTATGTCTCTTCTATTGTTGTTTTCCCAACAAGCCAATTCGTCTTTAAGCCCATAATTAATTTTAATTCGATCATTTGATATGTTGTTTTCTAGATTCCCAGATATATTTCTATTATCCAACTTCTTAAAATCATCAATCTTATTTGAATCTTTCAAAATACCTTCAATAACTCTTGGTTTATCATCTATAGGATGCACCAATTTAGATTTAACTGGTAAGTTTTTAATACTAGCAGGTATAGGTTCATTACGCTGAAAAGTTAGAAAAGAATGTAAAAAAATAAGTATTATAGCACCATTAAAAGATGATTATTTATTTAGCGACATTATAAGGTATTATCTGGGATACACTGAAGCAATTTTTCAAGGTTAAATAGCAAGCTAGCGTCAGTAAGCTACAAGGCTACTAATTCTTGGCTACTTAGATGAAACTTCCTCTTTTTTAACCTATTTAACTTAGTAAACTAGTTGACAAGCCAAGTTTGGCTACAAAACAGTTTAAAAGAGGACTAGCTTAAAAATCTAACCTCATGTATTGGGGTAGCCCGGGAGCTGGGTAGAAAGATTCTTACGTTTACATATTAGCAATTTTTGAAAATAAATCATCATTAACTGATACTTACTTCAAATAATGATATTTTGGATTTAACCGATTGCTTGGGTAAGTCTTCGATTGGTTTCTTATTTTGTTTTGGTTCAACAGAGTCTAACCTACTTATCACTCTGTGCACCTTGCCTTTGAGTATTATTATATCCTCCTCGTTAGTATCTTCAACAGTTTGAAATGCAGTAATCGTTTTGTATTTAACTCGCTTGCTCGTGAAGGATTTATCTGTGTTGGATATTTTGTTTTCATGATTAACATTAGTGCCTTCATTTGTAAGGCAAATGTCTTTCTTCACGTCAACTTCTTTAACTTCTGGTTTGTATTTAATAACTACTTCAGATTCATTTACTATCGGAGGATTCACTTTATTATTATCTTTTATTGGCCAATCTTTAAATGCATTGTTGGTATTACTAACATCAGGTTCAATATCATGTTTTATTTCAGCTAGTAACGAGTTTGAGTCTATTTCGCAAGTCTCATTGGAAACAATGTTAGAATCATCAGTATAACAAGATATTATTTCTGCTGGTTGACTATTACTTTCTTTACTCTTTACTGCCTTATCACTATCAAACATTTCTTCATTTACATTGCTTTCGTTTATTTTACTGATGTCATCATCGCCAGTTGCAGTATTATCAATTTTATTATCGCTTTCTCCTGCATGTGTGAAATTATATTTGCTTTCAGATATCATTGTATTTTTTATTTTGATTGAATCTTCTACACGCGGTGACAAGAGCAATTGTTCTATAACTTTTGCTTCCCTAGCAGGCGTAGTTTCTACTTTTGGCAACATCAATATTGTATCACTAATGTTATCTTCACTTTGCTCATATGAGCGCTGTGGTTTGGTATTTTCTACAGAATTTATACGTATTGGTTGTTTTTTTAAAACAAGTGACGATATCTGAGTGTATTTATTTTCACTTGCTGGTATTTTAGTAACTTTCACCACAGCATGTACACAACTTTCTGAATTGTCATTTGTAACATCTTGGGATTGAGTAGTTTCTGTGTTTGGTTTTGATAACGAATAATCTATGGAATTATTGTTAGATTGTGATGCTTGTGATGATTTTGTTTTACCAAGGAACGAGTTTCTGATTGGAATTCTGCCCAAGCTACTTTTCCTTTGCATGTCTTTCCTAACTGATTTATTGACTTCAATGTCATGTTCACTTTTACGTTTTAATAACGGTATCTTACTTTTTGATTTGTCAATTTTAAGTGTCTCTATTTTACTACTATCGTAAGCGTGAATTATTTCGTCAAATTTTGTTTCTATTACGTCGGGGTCTTTATTTTCAATCATACTTTCAGATTCATCCAGAATCATGGGGGTTTCGACTATTTCTTCATAAATTTTATCGAAATCGTCTTCTGTGACATTAGAAATTAAATCATCAAAATTAATACTTTCTCTCTTTTTTTCTGTTTCTTCTTTAGGTGGAGGAGTTTTGCTTCTTTTAAGTCTTGGTATAGATGACCTTCTTCTATTTGAACTGGTGGACGACGTCTGAAGTTTAAAGAAAATTTACGAAATTAAATTTTATTAATAATATAATGATTATAATGTCGTGTATTACGATTCAAATTAAAATGATCGAAACACAAAGTTAAGTCTTTGAAATATGATTCTAGCGCTAATATAGCATGCTCACCTCTTTTCTTTTAATGTTCTCTTCATTTCTTTGTTCACTTCTCACTTTATTGACTGCTGCTCTAAAACGAAGTCTTGGTATTTTGGAAACTTTTTTAACTTCCTCCCCTAGAACAAAAACGTCATTGTAAAATGTTTTGCCTCTAAAATAATAATTTTAAAGCTACTTATAAAGTAATTGCCCACCTGTTTCACTGTTGATGGTATGTGCTACGTCATTTACGTCCAACTTTATAGGCTCTTCTGACTGTGAATCTATACTTTCTAAGTTCGAATCTTCGGCTAATAAGATGTCGTCCTAAAATACCAAATTTTTTTAGAGTTGATGTTATCAATAACAGCTGAATAAGAGGAATGATGACAATAATACATTCGACATCTTCAGATTCAGTGTGACAAACACTTAATGTAAAATATTTTAATAAAACCTATTACCTATTAGTAATTTTTTAGAATTATATAATTTTCAGACGATAAAACAATTATTCGTCTTTTTTTTAAGCTCTATTATTTTTGCTGTTGCCTGTAGCGCCATCTCTCGCCAGGATATTTTAAATTTCTTCCATGATTTCGATATTTGTTTGTTCACAAGGAAAATTAAAATAATAACGTATTGTAACAATATTTATAACCATAAATGAAATAAAACTCAATAGTATTTAATATTTTATTACAAACATTGAAAAATTCCCGAAATAATCTCTTCACTCAATATTTATATTGCAAAGTCTGTATTTGCGTGACGACCGTTTTGCCGGGGGTGGTCTGTTTTTTGAACAAGTGCTGGAACCTTACCGAGATGTCTTCTGTCACCGTCACCTGCTGCAACTTCAAGTCTCCCTTGGTGAAGGACGCCTCCTTCTTGGTGACGGTGATGACCGGCGATAGAGTAAAGTCATCCTTAGTGGCTACCGCTCCGGGCTCATCCTCTCGAATCTTCTGCTCTCCTGGTACCACGGATGCTATTCCGTTAGTTTCGTTAATGAAATCAGCCATTTTAACTCTGAAACCGGGAGGAGAACTCTCGTTTACAGTAAATCAAAAAGTATTTACATAGAATCAAATGATTCGGAATTTTGTGTTGTTAGTTTTATAATGGCCACCAATAAAATATTGATAAGAATATTACACACCTCATATAATTAGGAACGTACCATTTATCTAATTGATAATATTTAGACCGTCCGAAACCGGCTCCTAGTTTCTAATTGTAACTATAGTAATTTCCTGGTCCTAGCTAATTTTGGATTATTTTTTCAAGGGATTTGATATTTTAATATTGTTGAAAAAGATTACTTACTTTGTAAAGAATTTGAGGAGTCGACTGTGGCCGATGTCTGCCATTCATTTGTTTATCGCCAGCAGATAATGCTCATATCTTTAACCTATCAAGCGCATAATTCTAGCTCTGTTTAGTAATTGAAATGTACAAAAATTAATGCCTGTAATAATAGGTATTAATTAATATATTAGCAGAAATTTCTCTTACGTTAAGCGGCATTAAACTCGTAGAGATAGCTTAATTATAATGATTTAATAATTTATATTTTGCAATAATGGACCGTAAGTCATTTTTTATGTATAGAAATAGCGACAGAATTTATTAATGTTCATAAATAATCAAGTTATAAAAATTATAGTAATAATTATAGATAAAAAGTTATAAAATACCGTAATTTCAATGTTCAACATTTGAGAAGAAACTGAACACTAAACTGAAAGTCATTCAAACAACTATGACCATTAATCAAAACAGAAACTATATTAATACACAGTTTTCACCCGCGCACGGTAAACACTAAATAGACTAAAACCTCGATACATCACTATCAGAAGCGACGCGATATTGCTGATAATTATCGATTACTACTGATAAATTTAGGCGTGGTGCCACATTGTACTAAGCATTTGTTAATCCTATTCTTCCTTTAGTTTCTTGGTTATCAATTTTTGTTTTAGTTACATATTGTTTAAATTTTCCAACAGTCGTTAGAAGTTGAAACTACATTACTCTAAATAAATATGACAGATGTTAACATACCTTGGTAGAGTCTCTACAAGAGACCCATCGACCTGCAAATAGTATTCCAAATCAACTGACTGGTGTCCTAAATTAATAAGTAAAAATAATTATTAAAAGATGTGTATTCTTAGTTCATTCCTAGTTCTATCTTTATCGCATAAATTTAAATTTTCCCTAAAAGTGTTCCCACACCGTTACCTACCGTCAATGCCCATTTTGAGAATACCCGCGTGTTCCCTAGAAATCAAAGACTCACGCGACGCCTTTAAATGGTGGAGGTCTGGTGATGAGCACAATGGCGGGAGATGACGACGCGCAGCATTAATCATCTATTAGTACGTGGGGGGTGCGGGTTGCGGGGCGCGGGTAGACGGATGAGACGGTATTAACGGTCCAGAACGCGATGCGGCGCGGAACGGAATTTCTACTTTCAAAGCCTTCGTGACGTCACCGCCTGTTGAGCTTACGGCTGGGCCCACATGCGACGAATGCAATTTATTTAACTATATCTTTTCAGACGCTCAAAAGTCCTGCCTATTTGGTCAATTTTTATGATATAATTTATGCGACCTGGGCAGATACGTTGCAATATTATAATTCTTAAGAACCAAGGAGATTTATTTATTCTTTCGTATTTCCACGATTTTCACTATACCGCCTCTTCCAGAGCACAAACTGACTTTACTATATAAGAACTTTTATATATAAGAAAAAAAGAAAGACTGTCTTAAATCTACACTAACAAATAAAATGAGTGAGTGTTGTCCATCTTTCACGCCCAAAAACGTCAACAAAAATGGAGAGTAATTAAAGCACTTTGGCTTAGAACAACTATATATTCTTGAAGAAGACTTTTAAGAATATTTTCCCAATTTTTTTATTTCACACTAGGGAAGCCGCAGGCAAAAGCTACTATTCGATAATTGAGTGCTTTGACGCTAAGAAAATGCGGCGCGTGGTGTGAGCCGAGCCTGGCGGAGGCATTTCTATTATCTATATTCCATACCCTCTAACCCCGATCTCTGTAGACATAGAGCAATGACCAGTAGCGATATAGAATTGGAGAAATTGATTCACAGACCGGAAAGACCTTTACTGAGTCTTGATATACCAAGTCTATTTTTTTTATCCTGTCGGCTAGGACATAATCCTATTGGAATAACGTGTGGGAAAAAGATCCTATGACCAAGCGAAGTTTTATGCCCGGTTAGGCCGCGAAGCCCACGTGATTGATATCAGCTGCCGTACATGTATATCAACGCACTTAGATACCGCGATGTAGAATTATGACGCTAATTGTGGATACCGCCACAAAGGAAGGTCCATCATCTGCCTCACGAACGAAAAATTGGCTGATTAGTAAACGGAAGATACGACGATAAGACAAATTCAATGTGTATGTGATGTGATATTGATTGTTCGATGTGTCTTCTCTGCTCGCTGCTCTCTCCCCCGTCCAGTAAGTCAATTATCGCGCTCATCTGAGGGTCACTCCCCCTCTCCGTCTCTTTTAACCTCCTACTTTCCCTCGGCCAAGATGTGCTCGATGTGTTCGCAGGCTTTTTTTATTTATATTAAAAACATTATCATCATCATAGCAACGCTAAGGTAAACTTGGCTCTTACTAGCCAAAGATAATAACTTTGAAAGGAGGATGTTTTTACATTTTAATTGAACTTTTGAACACGAAGTTTTTACCCGACTGCGCCAGAAAGACGGTTATGTTTTATGATACATATTTCGAGTTTGAAAATTGTTAACTCTTTACAGCTAAAGTTTGAAACTTGATGTAAACCTGAAACATTTGAAACTTTAACTTTGAACGAATGTCTAAGTACCCGAATGGTTGAAATTCTTGCCCTTACCCGGTGGTATGTTAGCTGTAGCCCTGCGCCCTACGGGCAAATACCTGTCCCTGCGAAAACCCTTCCTTTTAAATAATTTGTACGGTGAAATGTCAATATCCATAATTATATTAAAATACAATTATATAAACAAAGCATTTATTCCACATACTTTTAAAATGATCATATTATAGGATTTCTTGTAATTTTGTAAAGTTGTGTATATATACTTAATGAATGAAACACACTTTTCTTGCATTTTTTCCACTATATTTTCTTAGATTTTACGAATTGATAATAAATATACGACCGGTTTCGACAAAGTCATCATCAGATGTTAAATCAAAATATACTGAATAAGGTGCAAGAAAAGTGTGTTTAATTAAGTATGAACATGAATTTCCACCATGAATCAACAGTTCAATCAATCACATATATAATGTTGTGTATGTTTACCTTCTACCGTGACATATACATTTGCAACAAAAATTACGGTACATTTAATAATATTTTATGATAATGGTTATTTAGATGTACTTCACTGATGGAAGATACGTTTATTGTGACAATTCTTTTGTTGCTTGTATCTCTCATTCGACTTTCGGTATTGACTTTAACAATCGTGCATATAGGGAACCCCACCTTGCCCGCACGGAACCCAGCAGCACAGAATATGACGGAGAATGCGAGAGGCGAGGGTAGTTCGGTATGTCAATACGCGCTTATTGAATACCGACGCGGCCCGCGTGCCGATAGCGCCCCGGTGTCCACACGACACGACAACACGGGACACCGGAAAGGACACGAAGACCTCAGACCGTGGAATATATGAGACAGAACACTATTTGCTATCTTATTCCCATCTCTCTCCGCGGGACTGCTGGCAGCGATTTCTATTAGAAATAAGCAGATCCTTTGTGACGTCTTACTGTGTTAATTGTTGTTGTTTATTTTGTAATCTGTCTCTTGTGCACAATTTGACGACCTCTGTGGCTCAGTTGGTAAAGCGCGTTGGTAGCCTACGCCGCGGGTCGCGGGTTCGAAAAGTTTTTCAATGTTCCTGGGTCTTGGATGTGTATTAAATATATGTATCATATAATAAAAATCTTAAATATGTGT
>JAOTAV010091690.1:0-11420 GCA_026546445.1 Cyclargus thomasi | reverse complement strand
TATACAACAAAGCAAAAATTTTGAAAATCGGTTCACAAACGCCGGAGCTATGGTTGAACATACATAAAAAAAAATAACCTCCTCGTTTTTGGAAGTCGGTTAGAAAAAACCTTTTTCAAACTTCAAACAAGGACATTCTTACCTGTGTCTCAGAAGTGACATCCAGCTGCAGTGTATGCAGACGACCGGAGCAGTCCTCCTTCAACATGTCGGCGTCAATGTTGCCGGCCTTGGATTGAAAGCCCGCGAACACGTGGTAGCCCAGGTCGTCGAGTCTCCGGGCTAGTGCATTGCCCAGTACATTGTCGCATCCCGTCACCAGCACTGCCTTACCTGCTGCTGTCACCTGCCGAAAAACGGTTGTACGTTAAAAAAGGTAGTTGTTTATGATATTTAGGGGGCAAGCGAGCAGACTAGTTACCTTGTAAGCAAAGCAACCGTCGCCCAGGGGCACTCACGACATCCGAAGAGTCGCAAGTGCGTTGCCGGCCTCTATGAGGGGAAAAGAGAATGGGAATAAGGATAAGGGATTAGGATAATAGGGCCACCGGTAGACTCACTCACTGAACGAAACACAGCACAACGCCGTTTCACGCCATTTCTTTGTAAAAACCGTGGTATCACTCCGTTCGAGCCGGCCCATTCGTGCCGAAGGATAGCTCTCCCTCGGCAAGAAGTAGTAGTAACGGCAAGTAGTTTATTATTTTGCCGTGGGAGGGTCATGTCTTGGCGCGAACGGTTCGGCTCGACTGGAGAAAAACCACAGTTTTACACTAAACTGACGTGAAACGACGTTGCGCTGTGTATCGTACAGTAAACGAATTTGCCGAACTCACAAATCCCTACATCTAATTCTTTACCCCCATTCCCGTCATCTATTCCCGTAGCCTGTTATGCAAGGTGTAACAAAAGTAAGTGATAAAACTTTAGGGGTCGTATGTATCCCTGATATAGAGTTGATACAAAATAGCAGCGCTGAAACAAAAAAAAAATTGCGATTTGTATGCCGGCACTCATATTGCTGGGGCTCTTAGCCATACAAATTACGGATTTTTTTCTCCTTCCAGCCCTGCTTTCACAGTGAACTGTATATTAGAGACACATACGATCCCTAAAGTTTTATCACACATATCACTTTGTTTTGTTACACCCTGTAGATGTCCAATGTCCGTGTGTGACAGAATTTTTTTAAAGGAGAAAGCGATAAAACCAATAATTCAAAGAAATGCTAAAGGAATCTTTATAATGCAGGTATTAGATTCATTCAAAAGATACCCTTTTCTTGCCATAAAACTAAAAAAAGATTATAATGCGACCAAATTCCATATTGCTGTTTACCAATAAGTCCCTTTAGTAGATTGCATTATCAAATTTGGTCACCTTTCTAACCGACCTTTACAACAGGTACTTTTATTTTCAGGGCACGTAACCCTTTAACCCGAAGGCCAAATGGTATTGTTTCGAATTTCGCCCTTATAACAATATAGAATCATTATTTATCCAACAACAAAATAATTTATCATATTACTCTAACGAGTAATTCTTGTACAAATATAAGGCTTTATAGAAAATATATTTGCCCTTTGATCAAGATAACAATCACTTGTAAATCACGTTTGTAAGATATTTCGGTATAGAGGAGTTAGTAGTAATTTTATTTATGTACTTCTCTTCTCTTCTTCTCTCAATGCGATGCACCCCACCACAGTGTAATCAATACTCTACTAAAACGCCAACCGTTTTGTTACTCAAAAATACTTATTCTTTTCAGTCGCTAACTTGTGATTCTCATTTTAAATGTATTTTTAACAGCAATGTTCTTTTATATAACAGTTTGACTCCCTAACAAAGATTAAGGTATTGCGTGGGTACATTGGGTTATCTTCGCGTTATAAAAATATAAATGTTTTACCTCATAAAGCTAGAGCATACGACTGCTTAATCCGAATTGAATCAACTAAGATTAATGTGATTTATGCAAATTGCTGAGAACAAAAATAACTCGCATTCTAGATAGCTTTCACAAGACCACGCTTTCAGATGTAGTGCTTGTAGCTCAAGCTACGTATAAATATGTACTTAAATACATACGCATTCATGTTAACAATAACGTAAAATATGTAATCAAAAATCTATTTGAAGTTGTGCTTCTCTATAGAACTAACTATTCTAGTTAGCACAGCGCAGCTCTTGTCTTGCATACGGTTCGATTTCCAAGTTTTTAGTATGTACTTATATACAATATAAAAATACATGAACCCTATTCACTTACTGTTTTGAACTTTTTTAATTAAAGAAACTCTATTTTCTTTTATAAATATAACATGTTCACTGGAATATATTTAACAATCGTAATTTTCAAACGAGTGATAATAATTGACTTTACTTTGCCTGTTCGTGTGAAATGTTAAAATAATAAACTATATACGAGTATAACACCAATAGAAACTGACGCCCACGCCTATTTTGAACGTTATTCAAAAAACCAGCCAAGTGCGAGTTCGACACGCGCACGAAGGGTTCCGTTAAGAGCAAATAATTGAGGAACAGGAATTCCGAAAGTCAAACAGCTTTACACTAACTAACAAGCGATAGCTCAATGTAGATGTACTGCAGTGCCATCTAGAATCGAGGAGAAGAAACTTAAAAAAAACTGCTTTTTGTATTAGAGCCACTCTTAAAGATTTAATTAATTTGTTTTAGTATTTGATGTTATAGTGGCAAAAGAAATACATATTCTGTGAAAATTTTAATTCGCTAGCTATTACCGTTTTTAAGATACAACCTAGAGACAGATAGACAAACATTAATTGAAGTCTTAGTAATAGGATCCCGTTGTTACCCTTCGGTAGAGGTTTTCAATATAAATGCGAAAATGTGTTTGTCTAATTGTTTGTTTTTTCTTGTCCTTCCTTCACGCCCTAACGAACTTTTACTTTTGGTCTTGTTAAATATCATGTTCTAAATGACGCATTTTTCGAATTCCACGAGAGCGAAGCCGCGAAAAACCTAGTGTTCTTACATAAATTTGAATTTTTTGTTATACTTGAGAGGTGTGACTCATATTATATTTTATTGCATTAATAAAATTCGATAAAAACGTTTACGTCGTAATAAAACTCACGTAACTGATAGAAAATGTTGAACATCTTTATCGGTTAATTTTTATTAATTAGTTTTCGTATAAAGTTTTCGTCGAAAATATACGATGACAGGTTGATTGATGTGAGTATCTATTATATATTCACCATCGAAAGTATACGCTCTCCACAATATAAACATATACAGTAAGTCATATTTATACTTTGTAAATATTGAGTGGAGAAGAGAGGCTACTAACGAGATATTTACGATCGATGAGGTATTCTCGCGGAGACCGGTTCCTAGGGTACTCATTTAAGGGACAATTCACACCGTAATATGAAACGTAGGTACGTGTAGTTATGCATTTCTAAATCAAGTTCAAATTAAATTGACAGATTTTCATGTCACTGTCACATGACGTCTCAGTCAATTGAAGCCCGCAGTTCAATACAAATTAAGAAATGCATCTAGGCGTATCTATTATAATAATAATTTATTCATCATCATCAAAATTAATAAAACACGTTTCTTAAAAATAACTTACACAGAATAAAGTTTGATAATAAGATTTAGATATTTTTAAATGCGCTTTTGATTTGAGTCGTCTATTGCCGAACTAGATTAATCTATGTTTCGGAATTTCACACCGTTCTTCATTTAACAACTAGTCCTAATTCATAAAAACTAATATAATATATTGTAAGCTATCTCATTGTTAACAGATATTATGTAAACACTACCTACACTTAACGTTGCTTTAAATGTTGGTTTAAATTGACCCTAAGACGTTATGAACTACCAACGCGTATATATTACAAACTTTGATACCAACATTAACGATTGTCCGATATATTTGAATATCCAAACCATTTGCATGTTCATAGGGCATTAGATACCAAATAACTTTGAAGACCATGCAGTGTAAGTCACGTGAAACCCATCTCCGAGTTAAGACGTAAGCGATATTCATTTCAAGGATACTGTATAACATTTATATACCGTGGCTTTACTGTATAACATTTATATACCGTGCTCACTGTTATACAGAATGAGCTGTTCTCGAACTTGTGTCGAAGGTAGTAAGATCCAAAAGTGCTGCAACGTGTTAACGAATGTACGGTTACGTGTAAAGCGATGACGCTCAGACTATTTCAGGGAGTCACTTCGTACATTTTTAATAGCGTCATCCTCTGCCGAGGTCATTTTTGATTAGTCCTTGATCCTGCATACATAATTTCAGCTGGATTACTGAACAAAGTTATCGAAGTATCTCATCGGAATATTCGGAAGGTAGCCATGGTTACTATCCATATTTCATACCTATTTAAATAATGGTGTTTGTTTGTTTATCCTTCCTTAACTTCCCTAACTTAACAACAAATAGACTTTTGGTCTTTGAAAAACATTATACTTTTAAAGGAGCTTACAAGAATACTAGCGGAACCGACAGACGCTGTTCTGCCGGTCTTGGTTTGTGAATCTAAACCATTCTCAAATTTCCTTGTTATTTGAGAGGCGTTCAGTGACCGCGTACAAGATTTAAATATATTAAGATTTTAAATTCTAAGCGAGCAGAAGACGCGTGTAAAAGCTAGTTAATAATATAAACATAACGCTCATAATAGATAACTTAAGTAACGTAAAACATAACGCTCAAGCAAAGGCTAAGAAGTGGAATTCAAGTGCTCATCGAGTAAAGTTTAACCCTCCAAAGACTACAATAATTGTTGAAGAAAACCATTATGCTATCAAGGAAGTTGATTCATAGCTAGATTGCAGACTTAAGTAATAATGGTTTCGTTATGTCAAACCCAGCCAACAGATGACGATTTATATGGAATTGGCCTATTCCGACCAAATAACGTAGATCCGTACATCAAATAATATAATGTACCATGGACGAATCAATTTCCTCCATGGTACATTATATTATTTGATACGTCAAAAATAGTATACCCGTCACTAGTGCAGTCTACGGTTAATGCCTATATTTTATATTCAAAAACTTTACAAGAACGGTAGCTATTAATATTTTCTGCTTGGTCTACTGGTAAAGTCACATAAAATACCATCAAGTATTTATAAATATGTTGTGAGTATGTTTAATGCATACATAATCTGAAAAAGTACCCATGATAGTTTCTTTTCTTCCCGTCCGAGTCTTTAGCATATAAATAGCCTTAAAAAGGTGAAATGGCACATTGCGTCGCAATGTAGGAATGAGTAAGATATATTTAAAAGTGTCTATTTTGTGAAAACTACCATTAACCTATTTTTATCAGACTTTCGAAGTGAGTGGATG
The DNA here is from genome assembly GCA_026546445.1 of Cyclargus thomasi. Lineage (NCBI taxonomy): Eukaryota > Metazoa > Arthropoda > Insecta > Lepidoptera > Lycaenidae > Cyclargus > Cyclargus thomasi. Next base: position 6,034 of record JAOTAV010091690.1, on the reverse strand, counting down.
ACGCAAGTGTGTACCGAGGTTTGGCACACAAAATGTGCTATGTACAAGTGTTTACATAATTTGTCTTAATCAGAGTAAGGCCTCGGGCTCACAACACCATAGCCTTTACAAAGATTATGATAGTTATTATAATGCACTCGCTCAAGATTGGCGGTTCATTAGCTCTCTGTCAAAGCGATTGTAAACGAAGTGTTGTGTTGTTAATTTGTTGTTAATAATCGCGGTTTGTTTAGAAATTTGACACTGGGTTAATGAATCATACCGTCAATTTTGAGCAAAGAGACAATACATGAAACATATATTATTAATAAAACCACATGTATACGGTCCAAACGGAAGTCGGTAAAAAATGTTCCTAAGAGAGTTTTTACATTTTCCGTTCTGATATTAGTGTCCGGAGCCGAAAGCCGAGAGCGCACGACACCGATATTGGGTCGGATAGTGTGAAAACGCTATTAGGCTGTAAGTCAACTTTCGGTATATACTCGTACATGGCCTAGTATAACCAACAGAATTCACATTGCCTTGAATATGTTCTCTTTTTTAAGTCTATACATATAATAAAACAGTAAAATTGGAGTGTTTGGTGGTAAGGAGCAGTAATAGAACAACTATTTATAACTAAAAAAAAAGTTGTCTATTTGTCTGTTCGTTTGTACGCGCTAATCTCAGGAACTACTGGACGGATTTGAATAAATATTTTTTGTTTAATAGCTATTAGGTCTTGGCAACATATAATATACTTTTGTATTATGTATATATAGTATATATATATAGTATTGTAAAATGTACGGTTCCCGCGTGATATTCAAATTTTTGCGGGCACCAGCTAGTAGTAAATAAATTTCCGATTATCTAAATCGACAATGGTTGGGCCATTTACATGTCTTCGTGCTATGTGAATTGATCCTAACCTGTAAATTGTAATTCCTGAGCGGTTGCCATAATTGTGCTATCGAGTGGTTGAATGCAATTTGGATATTGCTCAAGGAGTGTCGATTAGTTAGATCTAAATTAACACGGTGACCTTACGAACCATTTAAATCTATTACATGGTTGCATTCACAATTTCAGATAGCATTTAGAATTGTCGTAAACTTCTGTATACAGTAAAGTTCTTCTGAATATGCGGGATCGACTAGACTGATACCACGGCTTCACAGAAAACTGGCGTGAAACGGCGTTGTGCTGTGTTTTGTTCAGTGAGTGATGTCGGGCTTACACTAAATTTGAATTAAATTTAAACTAAATCTTAACTTAATTTTAAGTTATTAACTTCATGTAAACACAAAATTTAGTGGCAAGCAAAATGACTTAAAAGTAAGTTAAAATTTAGTTAAGTACTTGTCTACTAAATACGTGTAAACCAGACATTAGTGCTTTTTCTAACAAGTCACGTCAAAACATACCGTCTTGTTATAATGGAGGTCGAATGTCGTAGCGGCGTAGCCCTGGGTCTACGTAAGTGCTACGAGACGCTACGCGGATAGCGTCGTAGCAAACTACGCACTGTCCACGACAATTACTGGTGTTTATAATAAATCCAATACATTAAAATACAAATACAAATATTTTATTGACCAAAAAAATTTTTACAACTTTTTAATTTAAAGGTAAACTAGGCGAGGCCTGTCCTATGGGGGAGTTTAAAAAAGTACAGGATGCAAGTATAACGGCAAACAACAGTAACAAAATTTAAATAATTTACATAAACAAAAAACAAACAATCTCAAAAATTCATACACTTTATTTATTTATTTTATGATATTTAGGGGGCAAGCGAGCAGACGGGTTAACTAATGCAAAGCACACCTACACCTGATGATGACTATGTCGAAACCGGTCGTGTATTTATTATAAATTTGTAAAATCTAAGAAAATATAGTGGAGAAAGTGCAAAAAAAGTGTGTTTCATTAGGTATGAATGTATGAATTACATGAACTTCCACCATGAACCAACAGTATAATCAATCACATATATAATGAAAAGCAACTGCCGTCGCCCATGGACACTCGTAACATCCGAAGAGTCGCAAGTTCCTTGCCGGACTTTATGAGGGAATAGGGAATGGGAATAGGGATAGGGGGATTATGGACGTTGGGCCACTGGTTAACTTACTTACTTAACGAGTACAGCACAACGCCATTTCACGCCAGTTTTCTGTTAGGCCGTGGTATCATTCGTGTCATGGCTCTCAAGCATGACTCTCCCACGGCAATGAACATCGATATTATGTATTTGAGATCGGATAATATCTCATTGGTGCACGGGCGTGGAACCTGCACCCTCTCAAGTACGAACCTTGAGAGCCATGTTTCGTCACGAACGAGCTGGCTAGACCGGAGTAATACCACGGCCACACAGAAAACTGGCTTGAAACAGCGTAGTGCTTGCGTTGTGTTCAGTGAGTGAGTTTACCAGGGGCACAGCTTCCCTTTTTCCTAATCTTATTCTCTCACAAAGGCTTGCAACGCATTTGCGACTCTTCGGATGTCGTGGATGTCCATGGGCGACAGTAGTTGCTTTCCATCATCACATCATCATCACTCATATGCCGCTTGCCCCCGAAATATTATAAAAAAAGGCCTTAGAAACCAAGAAACGAAGACTTCGGCTATATGACATGCCAATAGAGTGTAAAACAATTTATACCAAATTGACAATTTTTCAGCTCATTTCCTTACATTATCTCGTTCAGCGAGCTATGATCAATACGTATTTCATTCAAATGAACCAGCTGTATAGTACTTTTCCAGTTCTCTGCCGTTACGTATGAGCTGATAATAAAATAAGTTTTATATAAGTGACGTGATATTGGTTTATAGTGTAAACTATACGTAGTATATTATTTATATCGGTTTGAAAAACAACACCAAGAAATAAAGTTTTACTCAGAGTATTGAAAGTCGCAAATTGTTATTAGTAATATCTGTCTAATAAACACAAAATTTAACAGTGTTTCTATGAAATTTTAATACCACTGTAGAGTCTAACACATATAAAACAAAAAAGTATTTATTACGAGTATTGGATAAACAGTATTTCGAAATAAATTCAAAAGATATAACCAAACCTAAATAAATAATATAGCTAAAGACTAAATAGTTATTGCAGATAAAAACAAAACGATTATAACTTACATGCAATCACAAAGATTACACAGAAAAGTTGCGTTGATTTCAATGAAGATGAAAAATTGGAAAATAGCGTACATTTGTTTGAGTTACGAGCGTGGAGCCCGCGGGGAGTGGCCTCCCGAATCTTGTCGGGTAATTACAGCAGCGCAACACGTGATATTACACTCGCTAAGACTGCAACCGCAAATGTCGCGCGACATGGACATGCGACATGACAAGATTACTTAACGATTCATAGGCAGTTGCGTACGTGAGTCAGGCCTGTAACATGATAGCACTCGCCAAATAAATCATATAAATCAATCACCTTCTAATAAAGTTATCTAATAGTTTGCGTTTATCAATTAAAAGGATTGCATTATTACCACCTTACAGTCAAAAGCTGTGTTTGTTAAAAACAAAACAATCACACCAAATGCAATCGACTATTATCAAGCGTGTCTCGTTACCGCATGACGTCACTTAGGCCGGGCTTGCGTGTGTTTGCGTATATTATATTACGCTATAATGCGACGCATTTGTCTAGTTTTTGCGGGCGAATGGGCGGGCATTAGCCCCACCTGGCGGGTCAATTTTCGTAATCCCGTAGCTCGGGGCACGTTTCATACCTTTGTTTTAAGATTATAACGAATCACGTGTACAGTTATGAAATAGAGCCCAAGATTATGTAAAGATGAAGAAAGCTTTTTGTGTAGCTAAGAAGTAAATATGACACGTTTATTATCCGTTGAATGAAGATTTAGGTTTCTTAGACCGATGTTTATATTCCAACTATTGTTAGTTATGTCTGGTTTGCACGTATTAAGTAGACAAGTAACTATTTTTACTTGCACAACTATTTTTGTTTGCATGCAGTTAATAACTTAAAGTTAAGTTAAAATTTAGTTAAGTACTAAACAACTTAATACGTGTAAGCCAGGTATTACATTTCTATTGCAGATATAGAACTTTGTGACGAGAAACATTTAGGTAGTACAATCAGAGAAGTTAAAACAGATACAGATTGTGGATCTAAGTAATTTGGTCGGGCTATGTGAAACTCAGCCGACAGATCACGACTTACATGGAATTGACATATTCCGACCAAATGACGTAGGTCCGTCAACTAGCTCTCTTTCAATTTCTCTCTTTATACATTTTTTCTTTATTTTTGTTTCTAAGAAGTTGACCGTATTTCGGCGAAAAAAACCAGTAATAAATAAACATAGAGATGAAATAATTCATTCTCTTATTATAGTTGCTTAACAAGGGTTTCACTCTTGTAAATGATAAAACATATATATTAAATTTCCACGTAGCAAATATAAGCATACAAAGTGAATCCTGACATTGAAAATGATCCGGGGACTACCTTGACACAGTCCCCTGGCTTCCTCGTTATTAACCTTTAGTTGCGTTAATATTATATTGAGTGTAGCCGGCGACCGGTGTGAGATACGGCCGCGCCGCGCGACATATTTCTCGCCGTAAGCACACACTTGAGACAAATAATACGTGTTCAGGTTTAATCAAAACTATGCTTTAATGATTAACATTTTTTGAGATTGGATCGAAGTTTTTGTGGGAAAGAGAACGATGCAAACACGTATTCGTTATTGTTTAAATTAAAAAAAAAAGATTATCTAATTTTAATGAATACATTATTTTTGTGTGCGTGTGTTTGTCACTGAACTCTTCTCAAACGAGTGGACCGGTTTTAATGACATTTTTTGTAGATACTCAAGGGCATTTTAGAATGGTTCATATATCAAGATCTTTAGAATAACGTCTGTCAGGTCTGCTAGTTGACATAGTCAAATAGTGATCTTTTAGCCAAAAATATTGGACATCAAGAAGGCATCCATTAAGAAAGGGTTTTGTTAAATTCTATCCTTTTATTCCTATTAAATAAGGAATGATAAATTGTATGGACCTACTTAACCTAACCTAACCTACTTGAAGAGAGCAAAGCCGCGGGCAAAAGTTAGTAACTACCGTTGGTATTAAAACATAGTGAAAACGTTAATCATTTTTTTTTTGCTGAAGATTGGCGGTACGTTTCATTTGAAATTTCTATACAAACCGTGATTGTCAACAACCAAGTGATAACACAACACTTTATTTACAATCGAGTTTTGTATGGAAATGACTTAGGGCTAATGAAACATACCGTCAATCTTGAGCGAATACATAAAAGTAAAGCATAAAATTTCTTACAAGAAACTAAATAAATAGAAGATCCGTTTTTTATATATATCATTTTATTTAGCTATTTTAGATCTCGATCTCATTTTGCTATTAATCAAATGAAATCAAAATCTTTTTATTTAAAATAAGTACTTTAGGAACATTTTCTGAACGTCGAGACTACGGTACCTCATAATCATAGAAGATGTGGTTAAACTTTAGTACCTAACTGGAAAAAAAATATTTTATAAAAGCAGCTCACAGAAAAAGCTAGCATAATGTAATTTCCTAATGTAGAGAAACAATTTTCATATCCAACTCGCCTCGACCGCAACTTATCTTCGCAAGTTCATGGTCACTTGGTCATTTGGCAACTTACGCATATCATAAATACAATACCGCTATAATTCTTGAAAAAAAAAAACTGTTTAATGTGGGCAAAATTATGTGGAATCGGTTTTTTACAAGGTTAAGTTTAATAGTGTTTTATGACTCTGTGATGGTCTGGATTAAAGTAGAACAAGTGAAGGACGAGTTAAAAAATATAAATTTTTCCATACTAAAGTCTTGGTCAATGCGAAAGTGTGTTATGTTACGCTTAAATAATTCCCCGTTTCTAATGGTTTCGAATGGAGATACTTTGAGTTTCAAAAATATAATATACTAGCTTTTGCCCGCGACTTCGTTCGCGTGGACTTCAGGTTCGTCCCGTCTTCTAGACTTCTTTATC
>JAOTAV010091679.1:0-11422 GCA_026546445.1 Cyclargus thomasi | reverse complement strand
TTTTATGATGAATACCTTTTAGACATAAGAATAAACCACTTAAATAATTAATTTAAAATACTTTTTTTATTTTTATTTGCATAGTATAGGACCCCGCTTTAGAAAGACCTTGACCAAACTTCTTAACGGATGAAAGTCATTTTTTGTCAAAATATATATCACTAAATTTATTGCCACTAGGTTGTCAAAAAAATTCAGTCCAAAATATAAAAGTACCCCCAAAGAAACCTCCTAGTTTTTTTTTACGTTGAAGTTTCATATTAATCCGTTGCAATAAGACGATATTAACAAAAATTGTCCGTGATATTTTCGTACCTTAGAGTTATGACAGGGAAAAATCAACCTAGCATAATTTATAGAATATATAAATTATGCTAGGTTGATCTTTCCCTGCTAAAGCAAGGCTTCATATTTTAAATTTAAAAGGGATTTATTAAATAAGCAAACCAGCTTAAGGAAAGAAAAGAAAAAAAAATGGTTTCTTAACTACATTCTGTTTTTAAATTTTTTAAATAACCCAGTTGCAAAAAACCTTCTGCAAAGAAATATTCATTCTGCATCTATACGTTTTAAAGTAGAAAACCTACACATAATATACCCCTGAAAGAACAATGGGCGACGTCGTTTCTTTGAAGCACAAGAATCATTCGTATTACAAGTGGACGAGATCAGAAGTCACAAGCAGAGAGGTGTCACTTGACACGTGGTGGTTTATCTCATACTCACGAATCCCTTTACAACTGTCCTCTTCCCTCGAGTGCAGGGAAACTAATCCGCTTGGCGTACATTTTGTACGGCATACTATAATATAATACTCCATGTTTTAATCGCGGCTTCGCTCGCGTGAAATTAGAAATACGCATAAATTTCAAGTAACATTGTATAGACAATTATACATACTCTAAGCGTGCCAGACAATTATACATACTCTCGTAAAAACTTAACCCTCCTGCTGACGTAGTCGGGTAAAAGGTAAGTGAATCGGTTGCTTTATTAAGCCTTATGTAGGAAGTACAAACAAACATTCTTTCTCGTTCGTAATAATAGTATGACACTCATCTGACGTCAAATGTTATAAAATTACGTTATGTTGTCGTAACGCGGTAATACAGTAACGTATGATACTGTGCGTAAAATGTTATTTACGGCGACTTCAACGAGATCTCGGTTTGCAAACAATAAACAATAAATCAGCTGAAGTACTTTTTATGCCTGAGGATTATTTAGGAGCAATTTATATAAACAATAAGTCGCGGGGGCGACGGGGGGGGGGATTCTTTACTTTGTGCTTTAGCGTTGATTTAGGGATTTAAAATAAAACTTTACTACTTTTTGCGCGATAAATCTGAGAGCTCTTTTATATTTATAACTTCGAAGGTCGTCTTTTGTGTCGGCACTTATCCTGCCGTCAGTTTTTGCTGCAACAATTCGTCGTGTTTTTTCTGTCGCTGCGTAAAAATGGCTTCACTTTCTCTCTGGTGTTCATTGTATAACATAAATATAGAGTAATACTAAAAATCTATAGAAATTATTATTATTTGACATGCATTTTTTTAAGTAGATGCAAAGCGTCTGTATTCTATCAAATGATATAAGCCCGGGATGTAATTCGCTCTGCATCCTGTATAGACTTTATCACGGGGAGTGCTCGGAGGAATTGTTCGGAATCAACTGCAACTTGTCGCCATCGACCTACGCGGAAAATTTGCCACCCATACCGTGTTGATGAATGGCAGTCTTCTACAGTGCGATTTTCCCGTAACTTTCTGCCTCACACAGTAAAGCTCTGGAATGAACTATCACCAGCAGTATTTTCGGAAGAAGAGAGCGTTTTCCCCCCTAAAATGCCGACAACGCACCTGTAACCCTGATGTTACGAGTGTCTATGGGCGGCGGTAGTTGCTTTCCATCAGGTAACCCGTTTGCTCGTTTGTCCCTTTTTTATTAAAAAAATGTAAGTTACGGTTTGTAACGTTACAGTTATACAGTAACGACCTCTGTGGCTCAGTTGGTAAGCGCGTTGGTAGCTTAAGCGGAAGGTCGCGGGCTTGAATCCCGCCCATGGAATAAAAAAATCTAAATGTCCCTGGGTCTTGGATGTTTATTATATATGTGTATCATGTAATAAAAAGTATAAATATGTGTATCGTATAAAAGTATTAAATAAATATCCGTTGTCTGGTACCTGTAACACAAGTCCCTCGGGTACTTAGCACGGGGCCAGACTGACGTGGTGTGAAGTGTCCATAGGTATTATTATTATCCAAGGTTTGCTGTACCTCAGGAATATTGAAAAGGTCACACGACAGAAAGGGACAGTGATCCTTCATTAGTTAAACATTGTTAAAATATTTTTATGAATAAGGGATGTAGTATTTGTTGAAGTGAACTACATGGCAGCGGTACCTGCGACGCAGTCGCCGCCTCCTCGCTAATCGCCAAGATCCAGATCCAGGACTTAGGTTTTATTCTGGCAACACCGCGACTAGGCGGTGCAATTCAATGTTTAATTAACGGCATCTTTAAACTTCATAACTTTGCTGGTAAGCTGGCTCAACTAACGCTCGCACTAAAACAGTACGCACCAATAAGCGAACTGTGTACGTACTCCGATACTTCTGACCAATCTGAGTGCAGTGGCTTTGGGTGGATTTTTTTTCCAACAAAACTAATAACATTTCCGCTCTTTTGGTTCTATGCTCGATGTGCAATAATAAAGTACGTTTTCCATATACAATTGTTAGGGAAGTTATGAAAACGAGAGTACTTACCATACTTACCATATGTGGTAACATCTGGCGTGTAAAACTTCTGCTCGGCTGGCTGCAGAGCGACCACATAATCTAAAACCAAATAAAAATGTGACTCCTTGTTAAAGTATTGTTTTAGTTGAGTTGAAATACCATAGATATATTTGCATCACACATAATTGTAGCTTTAGGGGCCAAACACAACGCAACGTGACGCGTAGATATGTGTGGATGCATTTAGAAATTATGTATGAAAGGACAACCGACAAAAATGTACGGAGGCTGGTCCAAAAACCAATTAGCACGTGACATATGTTATTACCGTGACATGAGTCTTTTAATTTACTAAAATAGTTACTATAGGAGCTCATTTCAAATCACTGTGTGAAATAAGAGAACCAACCAAGTTAAGTAAAGCCAACTCGCGCTTGGCCGATTTTTCTACATGTTTAATAATCATAAATCTTAACTTTTCTTTATATTAAATTATTATAATATAAATATGTACGTACCAATTGGTATTGGTTATATTGGTAGATTTTTTTTTCATTACAAGAAATTGACAATTAAATTAGGATTTTTATAGAGTTACAACTTTCTTCGCACTGTGATTTGAAATGAGCTGCCATTGTAGCTATTGTAGTATAATGTAATACCTTTCTAGTGATAAGTCACGTTCTTATTAGTCTTTGGACCACTTTGTCCGGCCTCCATTACAAACTTTAAAGTCACTTGTAATACGTCATGCAAAAATAGGGTCTGTCAAGTCAATACGAATTTAGAAATATATTCTCCTGTATCGCTCCATTACGTTGTAGTGTAAGTTGGCCTTTATACACGTATATAGAATATCTATACATATAATAAAATAGTAAAACTGGCGTGTCTGTACAATTAATATTTTTACAAATTAATCCATGTGGGGGGCTTAGGAACAGTAATAAAACACAAATCGCCAATCTTCGGAACTACCAAACGGATTCGAATAAATCTTCTTCTCTATTTAATAATTATTAAGCCCAGGCATCACATAGGATACTTTTTATCTCGAGAAAATGTACGGTTCCCGCGTAATATACAAATTTTAGCGCAAGGAAGTTGCGGGCATCGAGTAGTTATTAATGTAGCTTGACCACAAGCGCTAAACCTCGCCTTGGGTATGAGCGCAGCGCGGTCGGGGAGGGTTACCATGGTTACCGGCCGCGCTACAATGTCAGTTGGCTGCCAACGCTGACGGCGGTAATATTGTTTCCCGTCCCCCGCCCCGTCCCACGTGACTAGGGTGCGGTACAGAGCTTGTGGTCAAGCTATAATACAAAGGTTGTTTAGAAAAGTTAATTAAATTGCGAAATTGCAAATAATAATAAAGAATTAGAAATGACAAAGAATTTATTTGAAAAGAGGTTTTCGTATCGAACGCGCCGTGTCTGTCGTTATTTTGCAGCGAAAATTGTTTTATTATGCGATTAAATTATAATTTTTAATCAAAATAAAATATCAAATTACAATTACATATATAATGAGAGGCTAAGTTACATTATACATGTACACTAGATGACGCCCGCAACTCTGTCGTTTCAAATTTCGTTTATCAAGCGGGAATCTTAATTTTTTTTCTGGATAAAAATTAACATAAAGTATAGAGAAGCAAAATATCCAAAAACAAAAACAAAACTGCAGGAACCAATGCAATTTAAACAAAATTTGATTTTCACGCGAAAATCCGACATTTTGTTTTTTTTTTAATTTTGATATGTCTAGGTGTCACTCTCACAGTAAATACGAATCTGGCAAGCCGTTAGCTACAGAGCGTGCCGAACAATTATACATACATAAATAAATAAATCCATACATACATATTTTGACAAACATAACCCTCCTTCTACGACTATTTTCATAATATCTTCATGCAGTTTCTGCTAAATCAATTCAGTTTAGGCGTGAGGTTTTATGGATGGATAGGCGAACAGACATACTTTTGCATTTAAAAAGAAGAATAACTAACATTTTACAACCTTCGAGAAATACTAAATTTTGACAAATCTTTTAGCTTATCTATTTTAGAATCCAGTTACTATCTAAGCATAAGATTTATAATATGTTAATTTTAAACTATTTTTCCGTTCCTACACAAATTTCTAACGCCGGCATAATTTTTAATGTAATTTACCTGTTTCTTCCATTTTTATCTTCATTAATAGTATCAGTATATAAGTATGGATACTTACGTGGCATTGTCGTCAATTCTGTTGTCGTTGGCGCGGGAGTTGTTGTCGTCGTGGTCGTCGTTGTTGTTGTAGTTGTCGTTGTCGTTGTAGTAGTTGTCGTTATTTTAATTTCTAGAACAAAGCGTTTTAAATTAAATTGAGGAAAGAGACAGTTAATCTATAAGATGCGGCGCCTATGGTGTTGAGAAAATGTGTAATGGATAGTTTTGACGTTATCGATGCCAAAATATCCAAGTATTCAAATAAAACTTCATATACAGTATTACAGAGATCTATATAATTATAAGAATATCAATTAGAAAAGTCCCCTCGTGACCACCGCCGTTGCAACACGTCAGAAACACCGAAAAAAAAAATTGCGTTTAAGTCCCAATAATTAGTTTTAATCAATTAGGTATAATATAATGATCAATATCTGGGTTATCTACTTTAAGAGAGCAATTTCTGTTTAAGGGATAATAAACCTTGTTGTTTCTGATACACATCGAAGCTGGTATTTCATCCGCTTACCAAAGTACAACTTGAAAATAAATTAACTGTTTACAGTCTAAAATATGAAGAGACTTAAAAGCGAGGTGAGTAAGCACTGAGTAAATTGAATGTTTTAACAAAATTCTTAGTAATACCAGCTTTTTGTTTTCCAACCAAAATGGCGGTTGATAACTCTTAAGTAGTTAAACAAAGAAATCTTTCGTTACAGAAGTTTGTAGCTGTTTATAAAATACAATTAATCTCCGTAAATTGTTCATTCGAATAATAAATGCGAGTTATAAAAAGGTTGAACGTTTTTATTATACGAAGAGTTAGAATTTAGAAAAAGAGCTTTCCTTTTTCCTTTTTCAGTGCTCTACAATTAATATCTCCTTTCTAATCTAATATTATCTTAAAATAATTATTTTAATTATATTACAAGTTTAGTTATTTGATATCAGTTTCGTAATTTTATTATTATATTAGACACTCGTAGTTTTTAAGGCATCGATCATGATAGATACTTGATGCAACTTTCATTTTTTACATTTTGTTAGTTTAAAAATTTAACCAACCTTAGTATGGCAATTGTTGTTTCTCAAATGACCGCCAGGGGCGCTGTAAAATTTTGCCGTACAAAAATGTTTGCAAAACGTTAACGCCCTTTGTAAAGAGTCCTCTCAATTGTTGACTTACCATATAGCCTAATGATTCCTTCAGTTTTCCCCATAGTGTTTGTCGACACGCAGGTGTAGGCCCCCGTGTCTTCCGTCTCGAAGTCTGTTATAGAGAGTATCGTTTTCACTTGATACGCTGACATTCTAACCTCGCTGATTTCATGTTTGCCCCTGAAAAAGAGTTACGTTTATTCGTCACGTCTTGTCATAAAAAAAATATCCTTACTAATATTATAAATGGGAAAGCGTGTTTGTTTGTTTGTCCTTCCTTCACCCTCTAACGGCGCAACCAATTGGCTTGATTTTTGGCATAGAGTTAGTTGAAAGAATGGAGAGTAACATAGGATTTTGGTCTTGGTTTTTGAAAAAAAAATCTTTACCAATTTTTGAATTCCACGCGGGCTACGCCGCGGGCAAAAGCTATAATGGGAAAATTTAAAGAGAGCCAGTTGACGGTCCTGCGTCATTTAGTCGAAGTATATTATTGTCAATTCTATGTAATTCTGTCGTTAAGGTTTGACATAACGCGACTAATTTACTTAGGACCGCTCTGTTACAGCTTCCCTGATTCTACTTTTTTGTCACAATACCTAGTACTTATTGATGGTAAGCAACTGCCATCGTCCATGGACACTTGCGACATCCAAAGAGTCGCAAGTGCGTTGCCGGCCTTTGTGAGGGAATAGGGATAAGGGAAGTTGGGCCACCGGTAAACTCACTCACTGAAGGAAACACAGCACAACGCCGTTTCACACCAGTTTTCAGTGAGGTCGTGGTATCACTCCGGTCGAGACAGCCCATTCGTGCCGTAGCATGGCATCGCCCACGGCAATGGGCATGCGTATCATGTACTTGAGATCGGAAACTGACTTATTAGTACACGTCTCTACCCGGATTCGAACCTGAACCCTCTCGAGGGCGAACCATAGGTCTTACCCACGAGAACATACGATATATTAAGATTAATCAATAATTAATCAGCTTGAGAATCCAATATTGGTATTTCGTATTCCACTCAGCGGGCCCTTGATATAATTGACAGGTCTCATTTCGACGGTGATATGATTTTACTGATTTTTCGCACATGGGGGCCATATTGACAATGTATACATCGATGAGGCGAAATCGTCCTCCGCCCCGAGCGACCGCTACTCACGCTACACCATTGAATTATAGAAAATGTTTATGCCGAAATTTTCTTATACTATACATTATATACAAATGTCATTTTCAATATTTTCACCTATTTGAGACAGAAATATCGTGTCAACTCTTTCGATTTGAACTCCTAATATGAATCGGTCAAGCCCTGTCCTTATTGCATAGTTGACCTACATAGCTCAAATATAGAGGTGCTCATATCTGCATACCAGGTCGGACATCTCAAACCATTATTATCATCCTCATCTTATCCCTTATTCAAAGTTGAAAAAATGATATAGCGTACAATAAATAATTAAATAAAAAACTCTTTATTCGAACAAAAAAGTCACAATATCAAAAAACAAAAAATAAAAATATATGTTCGAAATGGCGGCCTCACTGCTGGAAGCAGTTTCTACCAGGCAACCCAATAATATAATTTTAATAACGCTAAATTCTCAATAGTTTCTATACTTACGTTCACGCAAAAATTCATTCGACAATTGTACTTACATTTTACATTCATTTATTCGATTTATGGGGCGTTGGTGGCTCGTACTTTTGAAACTAGGTCAGTTTTGCGGGAGTTATTTTATAGTGCCCTAGCCTGGGCGCAGAACGACGACCTCTAAGTCGAGAGCTACGCTCCAATCCATCGGACAGACACAGAGGTTACTATTATAAAAGTCTTTGTGATCAAGATACAGAGCGTTGCTTTTGACTCGGAGGTACATACAAGTCAGGCAAGCGAGATAGTCCATGCGTCGGACAATCGGTCCTGCTCAGGCATCTGGTCTCTCCCCAGTCGTGGTCACCCGTTCCCCTTACGAGAGTAAAGAAAGAGGGAGTGCTCTTATGCGCTGCACATGCACGCGCTATAAAATACCTCCAGCGTAACAGGCCCGGTTTCTACGAAACCTGCCACCGTCACGGAAACTGGCGTGGAAGTTATTATCATACTATTATTAGCTTACCTCGTATTCTCAGTACGCAGGTCCCTAATGCTTGGCACAAAATACAGTATCAGCTACGCGCTACATGTTAATCACGTGAATCAATATGTAAATAGGGACTGGCGATATATCGACATCGTAACACGGCCAATTTCGATAAATAAATTCAACCGCAGAATAAATTATTAAATCAATATGTTGCGCGTTGTTACTGATAGTTTTAGAGCGATATAAATGTTGAACACACATCTATCGGAGGCGGAGGAATCGAAGTCTTTTCCTCTTCGAATTTGATAGCGAACCATTCGGACGAATCGGACAATTCAGCACAGGCTAGTGTGCGAGGTTCCAAGACACTTCATGGATCGAATTCAAAAAATTCGTTTCCTTCGCCACGTCTGGCTTCTTCGGTAATAATAATAATCATTTTATTACAGACCATAAAATATAGATCCATGTTTGTTAGTAGGAGAATATAATTTCTTAAGACTATGTTAGTATAAATACAAGAGATTGATTTTTTTTATATATGTAGTTTAGTCCAGTGTCTCCATATTGAACTTTCAAGCTTAATAGTTATGATGAATGTTCTTTCAGCTAGGAAATCTAGTTCGCACAAGTCGATTTCGAGAGTTTTGCATTCGTGTGAAAGGTCTCGGGCTCCATGAGGTTTATAGCAAAGAAAATTCACGAAAAACTTCCAGAGAAAAGCAGGAAAATAATAATTCTCACCTTTGTTACCACGCGAACGGAGTCGCTGGCAACAGTAAGACTACTATATAAAAATAAGTCGGTTTTCTTTCCTGACGCTATAACTCCAGAATGCACGATCCGATTTCCACGGTTTTGCATTCGTTGGAAAAGGTCTCGGGCACTACAACGGCACTTGACAGCTACTTATTGTACCCTGCTCTGTTAATTTCTCATCTTAGATTTTAAATTTTTTCTGTAATATTGTTAAAGGAAATAAAAATGATCATCTTTGTTTCCACGCAGACGAGTCGTGGCTACAGGTAGTAGATTACAATAATGAAAACATTTAACAATAAAATTATTGTCTTATATCTTATAAACAAATATACAGGTCATACACTTACGAGTATATACAGTTCATCTTTTATTACATTGTACGTATATAAGCCTATCGCAACTTCATCGGCAAGGTTGTAGAGCTAATTTTAAACAATGTAATGCACAAATCAGACACAATATAGTAGGGGAGTCCAAGCTCGTGTAGGCTTTCTACATGTCTCTGGTTATCATGTCATAAAAATCAGATTTCTTAGTTAGCTCGGTTCTTTAAAAGTTACTTTTAAGCATTGAAATGTCGTTGAAACCATCATATTAAGATAGTTTTTTAATACATTAAAATTACAACAGCTTCTTATCTCGCCGCTAAAATAAAAAAATGCGCTAATTTTTTTTTACGTTTTACCTATTCTGCAAATCGTACTAAGCCTCCACGACGCTGGAGTTACTACGAAAATAACACTCTATCGGAGATTGCGCTGTATGTGATTTTCCATGTTTTCCTGCTTTTCTCTTAAACATTTTTATAAATTTTCTTTGCTATGAACCTCATGGAGCTCGAAACCTTTTCAACGAATGCAAAACCGTGTAAATCGGTTGGTGCGTTCTGAAGTTATACCTCAGGAAGGGAAACCCGACTTATTTTTATTTTTTAAAGTTGTTGATATACGAGTAATAGAGATTCATTAATTAGGTGCTACAATTAAAAATACGGCACATTCCGCTGTTCAAATCTAATGCGTACCTGTACTGTTTACTGCATATATTCATTCAACTGCGGTTTCAGCTTCGTATTTCGAAAATGCACTAACGAATTTTAAAACAAACACAAACAAGATAGTCTATGTTAGCTAACAGCCTAACAGTATGTAAATATTGCAGACAACAGTTTATGTGAAGCCACAGATTGAAAAATGTCAATATCTATTAAATAGTCTCTTTTTATCTAATGGAAGGCAACTGCCGTCGCCCGTGGACACTCGCAACATTCGAAGAGTCGCAAGTATGTCGCCGGACTTTATGAAGGAATATGGATAAGGGATTAAAGAAGTTGGGCCACCGGTAAACTCACCCACCACAGGTGTACTTACTCTCTGAACGGAACACAGCACAACGCCGTTTCACGCCAGTTTTCTGTGAGGCCGTGGTATCACTTCGGTCGAGTCGGGCCATTCGTGCAAAGCATGGCTATCCCACGGCAATATTCATTCGTATTAAGTATTTGAGATCGAAAAATGTCTCATTGGTACACGCTTCCACTGGGTTTCGAACCTGCGACCTCTCGAGTGCGAACCAAAGGTCTTACCCACTAGGCCACGGATGCTCTAAAACGTTGATAAACGATATTCGATGGTAGATATCGGTTTACTAAGATTGTTTTAGAATACCTCGATATAATGAGATAATATGTTGTAGTAAAAGATAATGATTACTTCTAGTTCTAGCTTCCATTGTGATATTTGAGATGACAATAAATAAATTACTTCATTTGCTTGCTATAAAAAAATGTAATAATTTAACAGAAAAAAGGGGTTTAATTGCAACGGTTGGTTCCAACAAGGGGGGGGGGGTTAACAAAACACACATCTCATTATATCGAGGTATTCTAAAACAATCTTAGTAAACCGATATCTAACATCGAATATCGTTTATCAACGTTTTAGAGCATCCGTTTAGCCTTTCATTTGGTTTACTCAAATAAACAATTTTCAAAAAGTACTTTTAATACCCTAGAATTGTTACCGTTTTGCTGCTGCGGAATCCTTCATAGGCGAGTCCGACACTTGGCTGCTTTTTTATTGTTAGTGTCCGCATATTATATTACATCCGGATAATCTCAATAAATTCGATGTACTGGAAATATGAGATTCTTCAGAAATTTGAGGTGCGGACAGTCCCTAAATGCGAAATTTTATCTGATTCATTATGAAGGATATTGTATATTTTTGAAACTAGCTTTCATCCTCGACTTTGCCCGCATGGATGTTCGACTTTAAATTTCAAGATTATTATTCAATTGGAGAATTTGGTCGAAATAAAAATATCCTATTACCATCAAAATCAGGTAAAACGATTTACTTAATATATGTGTTTAAGTCTAGTAAATTAAGATTTTTAGCAATATTCCGCGAAAATTAACCTCAACCTGCAAGTAAAAATGCGGGATGAGA
>JAOTAV010091657.1:0-11423 GCA_026546445.1 Cyclargus thomasi | reverse complement strand
TTGTATCGTGTGTTAAAATACTGAGTCCGTCGAATGCGCCGTTTTGCGAAACGAAGAAATATGCGTGAAAATTAGAGGCATCTTTGTGATTTTTCTTATCGAGAAAATTTTAAGCTATCGTGTTTCCGCTACTACAGGAGCTCACAAAATATAATGTAGTATCTATGTTTAATAAAAAATGAAACGATTCGTAGCTTACTATCAAGTATAAAACGGAATTATGCAATAGTCAATTTTGTTTTTATCGCCCCCTTACATATCAACATAAAATATAATATACAACAGTCTCGTGCTGTATTAGTTGTATCATAGAGAAATTATAAAATAATTTGTCTATGGTTGTATGTTATAATGGGTCCTCATGGTTGTCCATACGTCGACGTAATTGTACGTATGTGCATAGAGAAATTATACAATTATTTTATATATATAAATTATATATAAAATAATCGGTCTATGGTATGTGAAAGTGTCTCTTCTGAAAACCTCTTCACGCCCAAATAACTGAACAAATTTTGCTGAAATTTGGTATGAAGATACTTTAAGCATTGGGGAAGGACGAATGTTACTTTTTTTATGAACACAATAAGGAAGTTGCGGGTGGTATTTAGTAATTTATAAAGAAATATTACTTCTGTTTTGAAGTTAAGTTACTACCGACTGCGACTTTTTCATTTTTGGAATTAGTAAAAGTATTTCTTTCAGTATTTTAGTTTTTAAAGGTTTCGTTATGAAAAGGAAACCTATTAGTTATTACTTACTACTAAGACTCGACTCACGACTGTCTGCCCGTCTGTCACCAGTATGAACAACAAGCTAAATGTCCAAAACCAGAAAAGCCTATTGCAGTTTAAGCATCAAATTTAGTATATTTCTAGAACGGCTAAATGGACGGGAAAATATTTTTGGAACCTCACAATTTTCACTTCAAAATCGGCCATTTTAATTTTTTTAATGTACCCAATGTTACTTGCGCTATTAAGACAAATCTAACGATACCTCATACGTTAAAATCCATCAAGCCGTTTAAACTGCAGAGCGTGTCAAATAATCTATATATATTAAAGAAAGTCGTGTTAGTTACACCACTTGTAACTCAAGAACGGCAGAACAGATTTGGCTGAAAATTGGTAGGATGGTAGCTTAGAGCCAGGAGACGGATATAGGATACTTTTTATCCCGTTCGACAGCTTTCGATTTTTCAATAAAAAAAACACAATCTGCTTATTTATTGCCATTGAGGCGGAACAAAGTTCGCCGGGTCAGCTAGTTATACATAAATACATTCACACATACAGAAACCTATACATACAAACTTACTCTCGGAGACATAACCCTCCTTCGGGCGCAGTCGGGTAAAAAAGGTCATGCGTGTTTTGTTCAATATTCAGAATAAAATATGATTAGAAATTTTTAGCTTACTGGTTGAACCTACTCTATAAATAATAATAACAAGAGTAATGTATCAGACAAGATATACGAGATGTATGATGATGGTTCACGGTTGTCCTACTAAATACGTTAACTATTCACCTCTCACAGATTATAAATTACTTTTGTCTCAATGATATTTGAAAATCGAATTAGTTCACCAAGCTTGTTATTGGACTCACCGCTTGCTGACAAAGTTTCTGTAAAGTTATCCACAACTTTTTAGACAGATTATCCATACGCCATCTGTCAAATAAAGTTGTGGATAGATAGAGATTTTAAAATTGACGTTTGGTATTGTACTTATCTTTTTTCTATGTATTTATTTTTTTATACGAAAAATATGTATTTACTTCTTTCTATTCGGTAGTTTACCTAGTGTAATGACTTATTTTCTTAGAATTTACCTTTTTATATCTCCTCCAAACTCCTGAACTTTAAACACAATAAATAACGTTGTTATGCCTTCTTGATAATTTCTGCTCAAAATGTTAATTGACTATTAGTCAATTATATATAATCAACACACTGTCACTCGACAGTTTTGGTCGAAGCCATAATTATTGTTTACTATGTCAAATGGAATAAATAAAATTTAATACACAATTTAATCAACCGTTTGGTCCACTTTAGTGACTAATGCTATAGGTGTCAGGTTTGACACTGATTTCAATATTTGGTTCAAGTCCAAATGATGCAACTGCACACGCGTTTCTATTTGCAACTCGCGCGTAATGTTTATGTACGACACATTGCGAGGAGGCGCAGACGGAAAATTAATGTAATTTTATTTCAGTGGAAGAGCCATGTTTCGGCACTACCTGCCTGCAACCTGCATCCTCTCGAGCGCGAACCAAAGGTCCCAACCGCTAGGCCACGGACACTCTAAATTAAAAATTAAAAATAATTATTATGTAGGGTCTCATTTGCAGACGTATATTAAAAATTTAACGCTAATAAAAAAAAAAGATTTTTTACACAAAATCCGTATATTGTCTGTTAAAATTTTGAGTAAATTGAAGTTAAATTATCACCATTACAATATGTCTATAAGGGCGACCGTAAGACAACAAAGTGGTCTTATTATCATTGATAAAATCATCCCTACACCTAAGCTCATGAAAAAGCTGTTTTATAAAATGACTGCAATAATTATGTCATTATATAAATGCATTAAAACGATCTCTATTCATATTTTAATGCCGTACATGTGGTGTTATTATCTATAATGACTTCATAACTTGTTCCACGAAACCTTTTTCAGAAAAAGATTATAGAAATGGTCACTAAATATAAGTCTATCTAGACTACGCGGTATTTGTAATTATTTTCACACTTAACATAGTTAAGCATGCAAAATGGTGTGCAATTTAATCTGCAATAAGCTATACTAAAGAATAACAAGGTATATTGTATATCCATCAGTTCCTTAATATTTATTGTAATTTCATGTACTAAATGGATTTTGATAAAATTTAGAATTTAGTTTACAGTTTATAGGCGGTCGCCCGCATGAAAATTAATAAATTATCCTGTATTTACAACATTTTTTCGATTACTGCTCGGCTCCTATTGGTCGTAGCGTGATGTTATATAGCCTATAGCCTTCCTCGATAAGTCGATTATCCAACACAAAAAAAAAAAACAATTCCAGTCAGTACTTCCTGAGATTAGTCCGTTCAAATAAACTCCTCAGCTTTATATTATCAGTATATTTATAGATATCGGTAATAAATACAATTTATTTATTTAAATCTGCTCACCTTTGGCTCCCATGTGCGTGTAGTCCACATGAACTTTAAACAAACAGACAGCTGTATGGTCTCAGCTCTTAATGAAACTACCATTGTGTGTATACTCACTATTTATCTCTAGTGTTTTCAATATAAACACGAGAGCGTATTGCACAAGCGAGCGACGAGAGGAGCGGTAAGCGTCAACACACGCTGTAGGGACACACAAAAGTGGATCCTTGCACATTTAGTTTATAAGACAATATGTTCAATACACAAGGAGTATCATTATAACCTCCGTTAGTGTCGCTTGTTTAATACTTTACAATTTGTAAAAGTAACAATATATATTTTATTATCGGGATTCTACTTTTATTTAATATCAAACAGAGAGACTCCACACACGCGAATGAAAAGTAACGTTCGATTTTAGAATGTTGCTTGCAGTTATGTAATTATTGATTGCTTGCTTTTTTTTAAATTATAATAAACGAACGAGAAGATTTCAATTCGTAACATTTCATAAAATGAAAATCGTTTTATTTCTGATTCAAATGCTTTCTCAAATGTGTCATGTATTAACGTTTACCTGATTTAAGACCTAGATTTTTATCTTTTGACTAGCTTTTTCTCGCGGCTTCATTCGCGTTAAGAAGTATTTTCATACAAACTTTCAACCCCTATTTCACCCTCTTTTCCTTTCTTAGCTATACCCAATAAAAAAAATCCTACTCAACAAATTTCATGGCAAAAGCTTTAACAGTTTTTGCTCGGCGAATATTAATCAGTCAGTCAGGACTTGTTATTATAGATATATAGGTAAAATATATCAAAATTGTTTTGTTTCAGATTCATTTTTAGGCTATTACTAAGATTCAGATGTCTGTCCATCTGTCCGTCTTTCTATCTGTCTATCTGTCCGTTTGTCTGTCTCCAGGCTGCATTTTTAGAACGGTAATAGCTAAAGAACTAAAATTTTTTACAGATAATGTATTTGTTATTTATTTAATAATTAAATAAATAAGAAAGGCTCTCATACACTAAACGTAATTTTGATGCTAATTTTTGCTCGATATCAATAATGACAGCAGGCAGGTACTTGAAGTTTTTGCAAAATTCTAAATTGTATTTATATTTTACTATTCAGTTATGAAATAAAAAAAAATACTCTCATACAAAAACACAATTATTTTTCCTATGTTTGCTCTAATATGGTATGGAACCCTTCGTACGCCCGTCCTACTTGTACTTTCCGGTTTTTTTAATTGTCTAAACAATTGACCTGTGAGAGGTGTGTGTGTTTATTTACGACCTATGAGAGACGAACCGGCGTGACGCGACCTGAAAAACTCGCGTCCAGCAAAACTAACCTTAAATAGAAATCACGAGAGATATACATAAAATATATCTCTAAGCAGATCATTAAACGTAATTTTACACCTTATACGAAATCACGTTCTTGCCATTAAATATAAAATGAACGTGAGAAAGTGACAATTAGGTACGGAACAAGCTTTTACTTTTGTCGCCCACTCTCATGTAAATTACATCCGTTATTTCATCGAAAGTCTCTATTATTTCATTAGAACTTATAAAAAATGTAAAGAACACTTGCCACTTCTATAACCTTTTATGTGATTTACTATCACTTGTCGAACGGTAGCTCCTCTTAATTACATAAGCAGCGTTATTAATATTAAACCAGTTTTTATATCAAAATTTGATCTCGTATTGAAAACAGATCGGTGGAAATATGCTTAATACTTGATTAATCAAATTAAAAGATTATCTTTTACGTAATAGGTTTTTAGATTTTATGTCATAACATATTTTACGACGTGCTTCTTATAAAATTAATTTATTTTATGCGCTCGTTTCTCTACATTCGTTTTGCTTCGTAACATCTAGGCTTTTATACATTCTGGATATAATATTCTTTCTAGAACAGAAGTATTGACAGATCGATGGTATATGTGTGATATGACACCTCACATTGCTCCACAGATGAAATTATCTTGTCCATGGTAAGCGTATGAATATAAAGCTTCCTCCCTTCACAAAAGCGATCCGCTCCCGCTTACCGTCGCCGCCTCTCACCGTGTCCGCAGGCCAGGTCATGAGGTTGTCTGTGAACAATAGCGGATTATGCACGGTGGAAGACGCCGCGCCCGCTCCGCCATCCGTTCATCTTGTTTATTGCTGTTCCTGGCCCTACCCTGTTTTATGCTTGCTTTGTTCCTTATACGTTACGCAAGCATTTTAATTGTCATTAAATTTTATTCCTTATTCATAAATATATGTGGGAGCAAAGATCCTTCTTACCAAGGGAAATTTTTCGTCGTTTGCGTGTAAAGGGATCATAATTTAGGGTGTGTATGTGTCTCTTGTGTAGAATGTAGAGTACGTAAACTTGGGAGTACATTAATTCTGACGACCTCTGTGGCTCAGTTGGTAAGCACCGGGTCGCGGGTTCGATTCCCGCCGACGGAGCAAAAAGTTTTTCGAAGTTCCTGGGTCGTGGATGCGTATTAAATATGTTTATAATATAATAAAAATCTTGCATTTTACTACCAATGATGATTGTAATATTTAAAAATGTTAAGCACCCCACGCTTTTTACTCTGAATTGAATCATTGTGTTAATAACTTAAATTTTATTTTAATTTATTTTGAGGTGATTCATTATGATTGAAAGTTTCATTTGCAACTATAGTTACATTAAACTCTTTGCTATCAAAAATTATTTTCTAGTTTTTAGTTCAATTTGCAATAAAAGCGTGTTTTGTTAGTTTTTTTAAAATATAATTTTTTAATCGGCCTTTGGCCCACCACACATTCCCACCACTGCATCTCCTGTGTCGCCAGCATCGACAGCGGTGATATCCACAGCACATGATCTCAAACGCTCGAGGGACTTGCTAAAGCTGGCCTTGGGAACCGCAACGAAATTAATCAGGAGAAGATAAGAGTAGGAAGTAGTAGAATTATCTTCCCAAAAGCAAAACGGAAGAGAGCAAAGTGTGTGAGATATTCCCCAAGCTGTCATAATATATTCTACTATATAAAAATAAGTCACCGATTTCCACGGTTTCGAATTCGTTGGAAAGGTCTCGGGCTTTTTTCAAAAAAAATTTCAAGAGAAAAAGCAGGAAAATAACAATTGTTATCTTTGTTAAAGGCAACAGGAAACATTTAGCGGGCTACTAGTCGAATTCTAAAATTCGTTTAGTTCGGCGCGTCCGGTTCTGAAAGATGTACGTTCAGCAATAAAGTTTATCGATTTTTTATTACCATTGACCATGTTTATCTCTTTATCGATTATAACGTTTATTTTATGATTACGATTTTAAAGACTACTTTAAATTAAAAATGTAAATAGTTTCCAAATACTACTACTATATAGCTTACTATACAAAAAATTGCCATTTATATACAATATTTATGATTATAAACATTTATATTGAGTTTTATTAGCGGATAGATAACGATGGCTGAGAAAAAAATTGTAAACGGCCATCCAGTTTTAGTAGAGCTTTAGTAGTAAGAGAACTGAGATAATACCAGTTAATTATTATTAATTGACCTGCATTTTTTTATCTGAGACCTTAGTTAATATTCTCTCCAAATTACTCCTATATTCGTTATTAAGCTATATGGGCATTGGGCACATCAATAGGGATGATGCGTGTAAAACAAGATTTATTGAATGCAAATTATTATGCTAGTAGGCCAAAAGATAAACAGTATGACAAAAAATTACTGAATTCTGTTGAGAAATAACTAAAAAGTAAGATATTAGCGATTTAAGTTTTCTACCCTGGATCTCTTTCTCTCAAAACATAATTTAGTATGCAGCGTATAGACGTTAACGTCAGATCTCTCTTCCTGACTACTTTAAAGGCTTGTAACTATGTTGCTTTCAATTTTATAAAAAAAAACTAATTGGACTGTTTTTTCAGTAACGATAGATTTATTTAAAGAAAGACAAATGTGTGAAAATGGATGATCCATATGCCTATTCATAGCTTTAAGGAAACGCATGTCTGACTATCGAGGAGTACGAGCATTTTGAAAAGCGTTTCTATATTATTGACCGTTACATTTTTACATTATAGTACAACAGTTAAAAACTGGAGCGATATAACCTTCACAATAATTATGTATCGCCCATCGGCCACAAAAACCGATCACGTCATTAACATTCCGGACGCGGCACGCGGAAGAGTCGCCTATCTCCCGCCTAAGGGCAGTACACACTAGATCGGATAGACGGATATGAGCCGGTCGCGTGCTCCGACTAAACCAATCCAGAGTCCTGAATCCTGTCTCTGTGAAT
This sequence comes from Cyclargus thomasi, assembly GCA_026546445.1. Lineage (NCBI taxonomy): Eukaryota > Metazoa > Arthropoda > Insecta > Lepidoptera > Lycaenidae > Cyclargus > Cyclargus thomasi. Next base: position 3,923 of record JAOTAV010091657.1, on the reverse strand, counting down.
ATCAGAAGATTGATGTAATCTGTCTATATTATCAATGAGATGATTCTTTAAAAGAAATAGTTTTTTGTAGAAACACCACGAAGGAAGAGTGATACTTGTAAATTATTCTGCCTTTTTATGGGATTAGCCCTGTGTCTATATTTGTAGCAAAATTATTCTAATAGCTAAAGTGATGTTCGGAGTCCCAAACAACCGGAAGAAGAATCCGAAATAAAAAGTAGGGTTAAAATGCAACGCATTTATTTACGCATTCTGTTTCTTCGTATTGAATGTTAAAATTATATAAAATATATATATTAGAATCCGTTATGGATTGCGGACATGACATAGGCGACGGGTTCAATTTTCTCTAAGCCAGTACAGATCAGCGACGACATGGACGCTAGAGCAACGTCGCTAGGAAAATGAAACCTGTCACATATGTCATACAGTTGCATTTCATAGGGCCAAAATTATCTCGTTGACGGTGACGGCGTGCGGTGGACAAACGGCGTAAGCGTTAACCGATCGATCGAAGACGAGTCGATCGGTAATCGTGAATCAGTCCACTATAATGCTGTCGCATTGTAGAACTGTAGTTTTAAGTATATTATTTTCATATGTATGTCTATAAGGTATTTATATTATGGGCCTTGTTGCCTGAAATAAATGGTAAATAAAAAAGTAAATAAATAAATATAATCCGGTGATCCGGACTATGTGACGGTATGAAACTGCCCTATATCTCCATACTTTTTGTTATTGATGACTCTGGGACAGGTTAGTACCGCAGTTATCATCTTTGTTTTAGTTGCTACGATATTATAATCTGTAATTCCAGTCTCACGAACAATCATAGCTTTACGGTACACTAATCTCTGAAATAACCGCTTCACAGTTATTCCAGATTGATTTTAAATAGGACAATAGAATTATATGCAGTCTGCGAAAGAGTTGGAGAAGCATGTTATTTAATATGAATTTTACGCTGTTAATAAAGAAGAAAGATTTGTTTTTTTTTGTATGTTTGTTACGAATTAACTCAAAAGTGATCCGATTTCAAAAATTCTTTCACCGTTAGTTTGCTACATTATAACAGAGTGACATAGGCTAAAATAAAATTATAATAAAATTTAAGTTATTAACAAAATGATTCAATTCAGAGTAAAAAGCGTGGGGTGCATTTTACTGTAGTTCATAACTATCCTCTCATAGGTAGTTACCAATGATGATTTTAATATTTAAAAATTTTAAGCACCCCATTGCTTTAATAACATTGTTTTAATAACTTAAATTTTATTATAATTTCTTCTGTAAAAATCTTTGTGTACGGCAGTAGAATACGTTTAGTGTCCAAGACAGTTATTATGACGTTTTGTGTAATAATTTGTAAGGGTTCTGTTACCCAAAGGATAACAACGGGAGCCTATTATTAAGACTTCGGTGTCTGCCCGTTCGTCTGTCTGTCTGTTCATCCATTCATAACAGATGTCAGTGTTAGTCTACATCGCGACATCGGTTTGAATACGTGGTCTGCAGTAGCTGGTGAACTTTCGAAAACCGTTTTCTCAATTTTTTTGCCCTTTACTAGTACGAAACTTTTCGCGAGTCCACCTCGCACTTGGCCGGTTTTTGACTGAGTTACACTTCTATCGCAAAGTATTTCTATGCAACATTTTGTGTGCTAGGTAAGCCATAACTAATCGGTGGGTACAGCTCCTGTTCAATTAATTCCCGACAAGGAAACAGAGCAGTAGTAATTTGCCTGTGCAAATTAACTATCGGGCCAGCCCCTTCGCTGTAAGTAGCTATTGAACACTGTTTGTCTTCGGTCCGATTGTTTTTGGCGGGCACCATGACGTTGTAAAGGGGTTATACTAGCTTCTACCCGAGATTCTGCTTGGGATTTGTCAACGGAAGCATTTGATTGGAATAAAAAGTCTAGTATTTAAAGCATATGTCTTTTATCTGTATACCAAATACCCATCAATTAAATTGAGGTGTAATTGACTGGAAAATATCCAAACAAACAATCTGCTGAGCCTGGTTTGGGCATATGGGTCGGCTCGAACGGAGAAATACCACGGCTTGACAGAAAACTGGCATGAAAACAGCGTTGGCGCTGTGTTTCGTCGAGTCAATGCGTTTATCGGAGGACCAACTTTGTACCATCCCTATTGTTCCCTATAAAAGGTCGGTAAAGCAGTTCTCCTCTAATGTTACAAGTGTCCGTAGGCGATGAAAGTTGCTTTCCATCAGGTGACCGTATATATCCGTATATCCGTAACCACATCTATACTAATAATATTAGGCTGAAGTGTTCGTCTGTTTGCTTGTTTATTTGAACGCGATAATCTCAGGAACTACATACCGGAATTGAAAAATTGTTTTCATGTTTGTTAGTCTTTTTATCGAGAAAGGCTATACGCTACGACCAATAGAATTCGAGTTGTAATCAAAAATGGGTTTAAAAATTGGATAATATGTAAAGTTTCACGCGGATTTAGTCGCAGGATTTTTTTTGTTATTAATTTTTTTAGTTTATGATATTGTTATGGATAAATCAGAACTTACGAGTGTGGCAAAGGCTTTACCAGATCAGGACTTCGTACTTCAAAATCGTTTCGACGCAAACAAAGTGGAATGCTGCGTCCTAGTCTCAACGAAAACATTAGCGGAAGACGACCGCATTAGAAGGGGGTTATATTTTTCAAGAGTATGTATGTATGTTTGTATATATGAATGTATGTATAATAGTTTGGCACACTCTGCAGTATAAACGGCTTGATAGATGTATGAGGTATCGTTAGATTCGTCTTGATAGCGCAAGTGACACTGGGTACATAAAAAAATAATTTTGGAATTTTGAAGTCAAAATTGTTAGGTTCCAAAAAATTTTTTTCCACACGTTATATCAAAATTAAGGGCTTTAAATAGTTTTTAATTCTAGAAATAAACATAAGTTGATGTTTAAATTGCAATGGTTCCAGTCGGATCTGCTGTTTTTGGACATTTAGCTTGTTTTCTATAAAAATTTGACAATTCATGCCTAACTATTTACAGTCTAGTCTAGCTAGTGTATCCTGCTATAAATAAAATTTACATACTTAAACCTTTTTGGTCCTAAAGTAAGCGTCCATTTGGGCAAAAAAAAACCAGGCAGTAAATGTTACTTACCACTTTTGTCTTAAAAATTTGATATAACGTTGTTAGAGTAGACCGCAGCTTTCGATGGAGTCCAAATATTTAAATGTATTTGGGAGTAGAGCTGGTTTTATGAGACGCAGCGTATGATCAAGTTATCCGTTTGTAATTACAGTATCTAACTCCCGTCTCCCGAAGTTTGAGCAAGTTGGTTGGGCTGACTCCACGACTTAGTTAAAAACTTCAAAGATTTACTTCAGATTTATATGTTCAAAGAACGGGTAATAGAGTAACTAATAAACTCAAAAAACTGTTCGCAGTTGAACATACTATTATTTTAGGATGTCGGTTAAAAAGTTAACTACACGACACTGTAAACTTAGTGTCCCTCCTTACATGATATTTTCTCGCCTTACAAACGTTACTAGGACTTTGGTGAACATTTAAACCCTAAAATTAGAAATCCGTGCAGCCGTTCTTAATCCTTCGTAAGGCGAAATTGAACTTTACTGTAGTTTCTACCACGAACCTAATAATCTGAAAGCTCGTAGTACATTTTAAGTAGGTATTTGAGGCAAGCTGAAACCTTGTCATATATCTCTTCTATTAAAGGAGAGATACATTACAAGGTTTCAGCTTGCCTTAAATATCTACTCGAAAATTGCTACAAGCTCTCGGTTTATAACAGCAAATACATAAGTATACAATAGGGAATATGCATGGTTTTTTATTATTTAATTAAATAAATCTTACGTTACTGAAAAACGATGTAGTCCAATCAGTTTTTTGATAAAATTGAA
>JAOTAV010091646.1:0-11427 GCA_026546445.1 Cyclargus thomasi | reverse complement strand
AAAGTATATAAAATATACATAAATAAAAAAGTTCACCGATATGATAAAAAACCGAGCATTTGTTGAAATTGACCCAGGAACTAGCTTCTCGTTTTCGTTTAAGTAATTTTTTTTTGACTTCCAACTTAATACGTTATAGTTTACATAAGCAAGCCGCCATTTTAGAATTTATGTTAATAATAAGGGGAATGGCATTTATTCTACTTCATCAGTGGATAGCCTAGCTAAGGTTTTCATTAGGAGGTTGTGACACAGGCCTTAAAATTTATAGATGCGAAAGCGTCTGTCTCGTCGTATCCTACGAATAAAAGCGTAATTGCAAAAAGCTTACTTTACAGGAGAAGGTTTTGGTTGACAGGAGAAGGTTTTGGTTTACAGGAGAAGATTTCTTTTCGGAAAAAGGTTTTTTCCTCGCAGAAAACGTCAGGTTTTCGCGAGCGTCTTACTTCTGCTCCGCACGTCCTTTCACGCACTATAATAAAAGGTCACTGTAGCCTTTGTTGTTTTTTTCGCCGAGGATTCAAGAGATCCAAGAGCTAGCAATATGGTATTTTTTAAAACTTTACTTACTGGTTATGAAAAGTAACTTTTTAGTATTTTTTACACTAAAGGTTATAGATAATGAACTGCCAATTCCAATAAAAATATGCAATAAAAATAAAAAGCCACATGACCAGCCCTAATACGTAGGATACGACAATCTGCCTGTGACCACTTAACGCCCAAACCGTAAAACCAATGACAGCTGCGCCGCGACAAATGAATTTTGGCGCAAAGTAGCTAGGAAATACGGGCGTCATCTAGTAAGTTAATAATTGTACCTTTGCCTCTCAAACGATTTGTACACAAAGGAATTCCTTCCTAGAAAATCGCAAATATGCAAATAATTTAATTTTGTTGAGAAGTTATTTGAGCGCACAAGTTTTGTTAAAAAAAAACAAATGTTTTTGTTTATGTTGACGAATAATAAAATGAAAATGTATTTTTTCTTCAAATTCAATTAAAATTCTTAAAATCTTTATAAAATTTAAATATAATTGCAGATGATGATTATACATCATCTGCAATTATATTTATGCATCTCATTTGTTTTATAATAACATTAAAGACCTGTTTCACCTCTTTCAGATATATTCACAACTTTAATTGACAGATGCTCAATGAAGAAGCTGTCTAAAAATTTATGGATCGCCTAATAGAAACTTCATCTGTAAGCGGTGAAACGGGCAATTAATTATTTAGGCCTTATTTAAACGATGAATGAAAATAAAACAAGATCCAATTAACGATACAGGCAACAATTAAAAGCTACTTATTAAATGAGCTCTTTGAAATTTTTTATAAGCGGTTGGTGGCAAAATGTCCTGTCGGTGTTAAGAAAATATTTCAAAGTAAGTTCGCTTTAAAAAACAGCAAGACTTCTCTCTCGTTAGTTCACGCTTTCACAAATTGCTCACTATATTTTCAACTTTTGATTTACTTTCGAACAATTTATTATTTCATACTACATTTAAGCGAATTAATTCCCACGTTCTATAAATAAACTAAGGGTCAATTCGCAAGCTGCGACGATACGAGATTGTTATACGACTTTACATTTATGAAATTAATTAATAGGCAAATAGCGGGCCGTACGGATTGTAAGAGGAATCCAAACTTCTATACTTCCACACTAAGGTCCATTAATAAAATCAGCTCTTACCGTTGAGATTATACTTACTCAATATCTTTATTGGGTTGCTGTTTTAATTAATAGCAGTTATTATTTTACTAAAATTTAATATACTTTGAGTCCCGAGAAAGATCAAATTACACTTTTTCTCAGATAATATAATAATTTTAGCCATCGATAAATTAATTTTAGTCATCTGGTTATGTTTGGTAAAATTTAATATACTTTGAGTCTCGAGAAAGATCAAATTACACTTTTTCTCAGATAATATTATAATTTTAGTTATCGATAAATTAATTTTAGTCATCTGGTTTTTTTTCATTCATTCTTTATGTACAATCAGAGAAGTTGAAAGAGATACAGAGATACATCGTGGATCTAAGTAATTTGGTCGGGTCATGTCAAACCCAGCCGGCAGATCACGACTTACATAGAATTGACACATTCCGAACAAATGACCTACGTGGTCCATTAACTGGCTCTCTCTCAATATCCGCCATATATATCATTTTCGTTTATTTATTATAAAAATACAATTAATATAGAAAGACGACGCAAAGTAACTAGTATATATGTATATTTGTCATATTATCGCCTACTCTATAAATCATAACATTATCAGATATTATAAGATAATAAGTTAAAGGACATATCTCCGACGACCAGAGGAATTCCCTCATGACTTCTTTAGTTATCTATCCATGTCAAACTGAATCTTGCTAAGCGGTTCTAAAATGATTGCAATTGTGACCATAGGCACTGGCCACAATTACAAAAGACTTCATCGTAAACGGCAAACGTTGAGTAAAATATAATTGGTAGAGTTAAAAATACAGGGTGTGACAAAATGAGGGTGTAGGCTCTACAGTGTGTGTGTGTCTGTGTGTGTGTGTGTGTGTGAGTCCCTTCTGTAAAGCTCAGGATTTTGATTCAAGAATGGATTTTGTTAATTCTACCCGCAGTGGGATAAAATCCCCTGTTTTACGCCACTGGGGACACAAGTAAGTACAAAAATAGTTCTTAACGTGCAACCAAAAACTAGTTTATGAGACTATGTATTTTGATTCAAACGACTACACGGTACGATGACTTTTAACTTTTTCAAATAGCAATACTTATTCCAAGAATTTCCTCTTCACTGTACATTAACAAATGACTTCCTATTTCTTTTGCACACTCATACTCTTTAATTATTCATTTCAAGCGTTCGCAGATTTACTCGGTGGCCATATTAAATCTTGAGAGGGTAATTTATAATGTTTCATGTCTAGGCGTTATTTGAGCGACTTTTCAATGCAATGACTTTGACCACTTAAGCATATAATAGGGCACTCCAGGGAATCATTTTAGAAATAAAAGACAAAATTTGCAGGTAAATATTTCATAATAATTATAATTTATCCGTACTTGTATTGAAAATGGGAAAATGTTTCGTTTGCAAACAATCGACTTGATTTTCGGTCGTTTTAATTTTCTCGAGAGCGAAAGCGGGCAAAAGCTAGTAATTTATATTTTATACAATACCCACCCGATGAAATTAATAAGGCTCGATCCTCGAAATTTTAAGAAAACATAAAGAATTTAATTTAAAAAATCGCAGGTTCCAATAATTATTGAAGGCCTACCCCCGCACGCCGGTCAGTCCCAAAGTTTCCCGGACCCCGCTACAGGTGTCCAAGATTAGCATCAAAAAACGAACATTGAAAACTTATTTCATTATAAATTGTGATTGGCAAATGAACCTTTCATATCCATACTTCCATACTAAAATTATTAATTATAACTACTAATATTAATTATAACTAATATTATAAATACGAAAGTGTGTCTGTAGCCTCAAAAAAATATAGTGTTTCCCCCCATTTCGGCGCAACAAAGTTGCGGATGTCATCTAGTATTTTAAAACGATAGCTCTATAACGACTTACAAAATACATATTATAAGATTTATTTAAATTTTGCAGGAAAAACTTTACGCAAATATGCTATATCGACGTATAAGAACCAAATACTGCTATCTACCAAATCTCAATTTTACAGGAGAGGAAAAAAAAAATAATATAAATTTATTATTATAGTTATGGATTATTTATACACGCAATATTCTTTTAAAATACTACATATAATTACTGGTCACCACATTTTTTATTAGAAATAACTAGAAGAACAATATTTTGTTAGTAGACCTAAACAAAAAACCAATAATCGAAAAAAAGTAGAAAGCAGTATTTTGTTCTTAACCGTCGATATATGTTATTTTTCTTTTCTTTGTATGGCGCTACGGCTATATAACCATGGCCAGTGTCAAGTAAAGGCGGGAAATATATATTTTTTTTAGGAGTTTGGCGGGGATTTCAGAGAGTGACGTTGTGTTTTGTATTTTTTGTTAAATTTGTGTTATTTATTATATGTGTTTAATGTGTGATAATGGTAGAATATTGAATATTAAACATTCGTCGTTATGCACAAGTGTGGACAAGTGATACAACTTTAAGAAACGTGCTATTTTGTGTTTCCCTCCAAAACTCCATACGAAGTTTTAGTAAAGCTTCTACTGTTTACACACCCTCTGAAGTCCCCGCCAAAACTCGTGTTGTTATTTTTAAACAAGGTGAGCTACATAACATATCTAATATACTTTACTAAAGTTACAACATATTCATATCTAATATACTTTACTAAAGTTACAACATATTCATATCTAATATACTTTACTAAAGTTTTTGCTTAAAGTGTACCACAAAAATGTACTGGCAGTAGAATAGTGAGGACACGCTTTACGCGCCCAATAACTTTGTACTGATAATGATAGATTAATAAACATTTACTGATGATGCCGCACAAAAGGTTCAAATCCCGGTGGAGGCGTGTACCAATGAAACATTTTCCGTTCTCAAGTACATAATACGGATGCTAATTGCCGTGGGAGAGCCATGCTATGGCACGAATGAGCCGGCTTGACCGGATTGATACCACGGCCTTACAGAAAACTGGCGTGAAACGGCGTTGTGCTGTGTTTCATTCAATGAGTGAGTTTACCGGTGGCCCAACTTCCCTAATCGCCCTGTTCCTATTCCCATTCCCCATTCGCTCATAAAGGCCTGCAACGCACTTGCGACTCTTCGGATGTAACGAGTGTCCATAGGCGACGGCAGTTGCTTTAAATCAGGTAGCCCGTCTGTTCGCTTGTCCCCTAAATATCATAAAAAATGACTAAATAAAAGAAGTAAACAAAAGGTTGGTATTTTATCTTGTCTTAAAAGTCTTTCCCAAAAACCATATTTATTAACTGCAGTAGCGGCGTTAAACCCCCCCCCCCCTTAACGCCCCCCCCTAACGGTGTTTCACACGTGCCGACTGACCGATTTTTTTCGCGTGTATTCAATTGAAGTTAAGGGCGCCGAAGAAATCTCGCCTAAGGCACTGGTAGGCCGACTCTGCGTTATTTTTATATACTTATATTTTCTTGTACAAGCAACGCACCGCTATGACAACGGGTGTATTGATTACACAAAGTACAATATTGCTGATTGCGGAGTTCTTAAGTTGAAATCATTTATATAATGGAAAATAGCATCAGGTAAGTATTTAAAATAATTGTTATCTAATTAAAGAATTTTGAATATAAAAAACCTAGGAATTCAAACGGATTTGTAGAACGCATCTCTGGCACATCTTATATTAGCAGGTTGTTTTAAAATGTGCTCTATCAGATATTCTTTAATAGACCTAACGAACAATTGGTCTATAAGGATAACTCTTATACACTACACACCACGTTAGACTGGTCCCGTGGTAAGTTCCTGAAGGACTTGTGTTACGGGCACCAGACTACGGAAATATTTTACATACTTTTATACTATATACATATTTAAGACTTATTATATGATACACATCCAAGACCCAACAACATTGAAAACCTTTTGCTCCGTTTGCTCATTCGAACCCACGACCTCTGACATAAGCTTACCAACTGAGCTACAGAAGTCGTAAAGTTTATAATTGAAGACATACGTGGTAGAAGCGGGTAACTAACATTTAATAAGCTGCCGGACTTTTTGCGTAAATAGACGCTTTAGGACCGGAAAAATTATTTGAAATTAAAATAATATGGATTTTATGTATAGTTAGATAGACAAGCTAGATATTGGAACCGATAAATAATGAGAATTATCAAAATTTGTTAGGAAAAAAAAGTTACTTATTCTCTTCTACCACTTATGTATTCAATTCTTGTATGCATGTGTTTGTCACTGAACTCCTCTCAAACGACTGGACCGATTTTGTGTGTGTGTATTAGTGGATTTGCGAATGGCTTAGATTCATAAACAAAGACCCCACGGGTCTTATATATCAGGTAACGTCTGTCAGGTCCACTGGTTCACCTTTATAATTTCTCGCTAAATTTAGTCACGAACAAGTTACAAGCCTATGTATTCGAGTCCTAACACAATATATATATATAATACTCTATTATCATACTCGTAGATGTAGTTATGATTCCACCTAAAACATTACAGAATGTTTTAGAGTTAAACAGGCCAAGTCTCGATTGAGCTGCTTGTTTATTTCTAAAAAGTAATGAGATCGAGACAAAGGCGTGCTACGTCAACTGCTTCTTTCTGTGATTTTTTTATTATTATTACTTTTTAAAAATAAACAAGCAGCTCAATCGAGACTTAGCCTGTTTTTTACAGAATGTTTTTAGTGGGATTTCATTTCTTTTTGTAGAAAAGTTTTTGGCACAGTTTTTTTTTCTTTTCTGTAAAATTTTTTTGCTATTACACATCTTTGTTTTCTGTTTTTTCCAATGGTACGGAACCCTTCGTGCACAAGTCCAACTCGCACTTGGCCGGTTTTTAAAGGGATTTGTTTCCTCAACCTACTTCCCATCTCTAGGAGTACAACTTAAAAAATTACCGCAGCAGTCGTCGTCCGTCGACGTCCATACGGAGTTAAGCAACGTCGGGCGTGGTTAGTATTTCGATGGGTGACCGCCTGGGAAAATTGTCTAAAGTTGACTTTTTTAATTTTTATTCTATGTCTCTTTTAGGGTAACCTAAGGGTAATTAGGACATCCTATTACTGATACGTCGACGTATGTCCGTTTGTCTGTTTTCAGGCTCTATCTCAAAAACAGAAATAGCTATATAGTAACAATTTTCACAGATTATGTAACAACTATAATAAAAACAAAATATTAAATGAAATATTTATTGAGGCTCTCATATTATCACCATCAAGAATTAATATAAGTTTCTGCCAATTTTGTATACGATTTTTTCGATTATCCTAATTTTTCCTTTATGTGACCTTCAAACCTTTAAACTCTACCAAATTTCAGCTCTGAGTTTATGGAAGTAATAGTTCTATTTTGATGTTTATGAATGAGTGAGTGAGCGTCGAAAATGCGAAATTTCAGAACTAAACGACCTACAGACTTGAAATTTCGGATTTTAAGTATGAATTGTGAGCTTTAAATTTATTTGTTAAGATTTCTAAGAATGAAATGTCAGATAAAGAATTTTCTATCTATTGTGAAAATATTCACACTAAGATATACCATTATAACATGATTATAATATCAGCTCAGCGATTTAAGGACGAGAAACAAACAGATACACACTTTAACATTTAAATCATTAGTATATTCATCGCGATTACGAGGTGGGTTTTAAGCTATGGATTATCAATTGGGTGTCTCGAGCTGAGCCGCGTGACCGACCTGTCCGCACGTGAACCCGCGGGACACCTTGGATTCTCATAAACTAACGTAAACATTACAATATTCACTTGAATACGGTTAGTAAACTTTATACAGAGAATGTTGAAATATTTTCTTATGAAATTAGGGAACAAACGAGCAGACGGGTCTTGATGGAAAGCAACTATTTTCGCGCATGGAAATTCGTAACATCAGCAGAGTTGCAAGTCTGCTGTCAGTTTTTTAATAGGTCTCAAAGAGAGAATACGGGTTGGAGAGGCCTTGACCCTTCGGTATACTCACTTGCTTGACGAAAAACGGTGCAAACGCTGTTTCACGCCGGTTTTTTCTCCGGTCGAGCTGTTCATGCCGAGCGTTTGATAATATAAATAATTGATTAAAGCACCAACCTAATGGAAAATAATTGAAATGTAAAAAAAATAATCTTTATACTTTTTACGCAGCGTTTTCACTATCGCGCAACTAGATGTGAGCAAAACACTCATAAACGCCCATAAATGCCGATTATCCCAAGCTTTTACTCATCTATATACATCACACGCGCGGATTTTTATTGATACCCAGCTACTAACTAAAATCAAAGAAAAGTTATGAAATATTTATTTATTGTGTAGGTAAAAAATCCGAAACAAAAGCCTGTTAGGTGAGAAAAATATATTTTAAATCCCAAGGGCCTGTTTCACCGCTTACTGTTAAAGTTTCTGTTAAGCTATCCACAACTTTTGTGACAGATTCTCCATACAAAATCTGTCAAATAAAGTTGTATCCGTCTAAGAAATAGATCTGTAAGCGGTTAAATAAGCTCTAAATATTATAAAACTTATGTCTTAATGAATCTTATAAAACCTAAATAAATTAACCTTTTGCTGTATAGTTTTTTTCTCTCTAAAACACCTATTACATTCAGACAGCGAGTGTTTCTCGTCATAAAATTATCCAAAACGAAGAATATACAGTCCATAAACTTTTTATTAATTTTTCTTTTTCGTTTTATTTCACAAAGTCCAACATGAAAATTAATTTAAGCATATCTTCTCAAAGGAATCAAAGAACCGAGTACAATGATGAAAGTCCAGAGATTTATCTCTGGACTGACTTTTAAGTCGGGAAACCGGTACATTACTGAACTATAATATTAGACGAGATAAATCCCGGAATAAAATTAAATTGTCCACACTTAGACTGACCCAGGTACCTAACGATTAAAGTGTACAAGGTGTAGGTAGGCCCTGTCAGATTTTTTGTCGAATATTACTTCGCGCGTACAGCGTAGCTCATCTTTACTTTAAAATTATTGTTTTTTTTTTTTGCAGCTATTTGCAGCTATGAATTTTGGACAATGTTATGTATGTTAAAAAAATATAAGTAAATTTAAATCTAAAAATAATGATTACTGTTGAAACACTAAAAATAAGCACAAGTTAGATTTACCAGTGATCAGACTTAGTAAAGTAAGTAAATCTTTTAAGGGTCAATGCATACGCCTTTAGAATAAAATCACAGAAAACGTTCAAAAATTTTCTATAAAGAAGTTTAAAAAAGTCGTAAAAGAATATTTAGTCTAAAATTATTAAACTTCATGAAAGGAAAACGAGAAAAAAAAAGGAAAAACAGTGTACTTAAAGTACTTATTTTGAATGAAAAGATTTTAATTTTAAAAGTTAAATTACAAGATACGCTGCCCTAAATATATTATGTAATGTTTTTAAGAATTCATTTGGTCACTTTGGGTTTGTAGTTGCTTAATAAACCGTAATTCGTTTTAGCGAAGCATCTAGTGCGTACAAATATTTTTCAAAGGAAGGGTTTACTAAACTGTCATATTTCTTTTACTCGTAGAACTGAATATTCCCAATAAATATTTTAGAAAATAATTTTGTTATGAACATCGCCTTAAAGTTTCAAATGGTTTTAAAGTACTTTTAATAGTAAAGATTTAAATTCTAAGGGCACATCTCTAATTAATTAATGAAAAAAAAGACCCGTAAAGGTAATAGACCGTTGTCTAAATGAAGAGACGTATAAGATATTAAACGTTTGTCCACGAGCCGTTATAAGGTTTTCACACTAAACGCAACTAACGGTGGTACGGCGCGACGTTCCATCTTAAAATCAGGATAATTTATTTTCAATCATATTACTAATCCAGAATCCTCCAATTACATTATAACAACAAAAGGACATTTCAACAAAGAATTTCATCATATTGTTAAATACATAAAAATATTATTTTCTTTACTTAATTTGTCCGAATAAAGTTTTTACTAATATCTGATCACACTAATCAGTGAAAGTGCTCTCAATCTACGTATTATCTTTTACACTTACGGATCTTACCAAGTGCACTGCTCGCAGTAGTGATGTGTGTTATGACTTAGGCTTCTTATACTTTGATCACTATCATTGAGTCGCAGTTTGTAAAAAATTTATCACGAGGCGTCGCAGTTCAGTGTAAAAGTTATTACTGTCGATATTGGCGCGAATTCGACGTGAAGCACCCTTTGATTGGCTCCTCATTACTCCTCCACTGTCACATGCACTATTTCGATTTAATCTCTTCATTAATGGCAGGAAGCAACTACAAAGTACGTAATTGAATTGCAGTAACATTATTACTTTTGTTCTCTTATTAAAGGCAGGATGATAGTGTATACTGTTTAACTAGGGATTGCTTTTGTTCTATACTTTGACAGACAAAGTACTCCTGTCACTTCAACCTATTTGTTATTTAATAAGACGTCACTATAGTGGTAAAGTTTGGCCGTGTTGCTTTAAACAGACGGTAATTTTTTTTTTTTTATTACCGGCTTAAGTGTGTTGTACGGACTCCGGCTCGGAGGGCCATTAATAAAATATATGTCTATCGTGCTAATTAATAAGTCTTGTCTTAAGGTGTGAACAAACCTTGCCGAGCCGCTGTGTGCCGGGTCTCAGCGGAAAAATTCGCCTCCGTAAAAATATGATGGAGACGGATAATCGTATCCGCACACCTTGACGGGCCACAGTGGGGCGGATTTTTGCAGATGTGATGATGATAATATAATTTGCTTTGAAAATGTCGAAACCCCAAACAACTGTATCTGTAAGAAATCCGGAGTTCTCTCAGCACCTTTTGAACCATTATAAATCTTGAAACCAAATCTTTCATTTTAGTAGTATTTACTTGGGATGCTTCTGAAGAAAACCAAAATAACTATATGTTTCTATACAAATTTTGAGGAGTTTCCTTAATTACTCATGGTTCCCATCATCAGTCACCAACATTGTGAACATGGGACCTTTTCGGAACAATACCCTATACAACAAAGAAAAAAAATATTTGAAAATCGGTTCACAAACGGCGGAGCTATGGAGAATTTTTTATAGAAGCTAAAACACACAATTTAGTAGATTTTAGTAGAAATAGAATATAGCAACGTTCTTGGTATATAGAGTCGCGAGTGATTTAAGTGGTTACACTGACGTACTCAAAATCCGTCAACGCGATTAGACGTCAACCTATAGCGCATTTTGCGCTGTACTGAGCGCCTCACCTCCGGGAATTTTCGTGAATGTGAAATGATAATAACTTCACATAATATTTGATAGGCAAAGATTCTTGCTTTCACTAGCTTTTTCTCGCGGCTTCGCTCAACCCCAATTTCACCCGCTGGAAGTAAAATTTCATAAAACGCTAAAACATGTATTCATTTATTTATATAGAAATAAAAATTCATGTCTTTAACTAAACAAACGACGAACTTTCATACAAACTTTCAACCCCTATTTTACTATCCACCAAAATTCCTTACTTAGCAGGTGTCTACCCAATAAAGCAATCCCACTCACCGAATTTCATGGCTGTAGCTTTAACAGTTTTTGCTCGGCGAATATGAATCAGTCAGGACTTGTTATTTTATATAATACTAGTTGACCCCGCAAACGTTGTCCTGCCGAGCTATTTTTTTGAATCTAAATTCTCAGATCCCCTTGAACACACACAAAAAATTTCATCAAAATCGGTCCAGTCGTTTAAGAGAAGTTCAGTGACA
>JAOTAV010091635.1:0-11429 GCA_026546445.1 Cyclargus thomasi | reverse complement strand
CCGTCGGCGGGATTCGAACCCGCGACCCCCGGCGTAAGCTACCAACGCGCTTACCAACTGAGCCACAGAGGTCATCAAAGACAAATGAAATGCCAATGTTTGAAGTAGGCGACAGGTTTCATTTTGCTCTACGCCACTACAATTGGCGACAACATGGATGCTAGAGCAATGACTAGAAATTGTAACTTGTAGCCCATACGGTGGAATTTTATTCGTCTAAAATAATCTCGTTGACGAATACGCGGACCTATGGACAAACGGCCTTTGTCTTTTAGAGACTCTGCATGCTGCAAATAAACAGTACATTTTTTATGATATTTAGGGAGCAAGCGAGCAGACGGATTACCTGATGGAAACCAACTGCCGTCGCACATGGACTCTCGTAACATCCGAAGAGCTGCAAGTGCGTTGTTGGCCTTTATGAGGGAACAGGGAATGGGAATTGGGATAGGGGGGAAGTTGGTCCACCGGTAAACGCACTCACTGAACGAAACACAGCACAATGCCGTTACACGCCAGTTTTCCGTGAGGTCGTGGTATCAGTCCGGTCCATCCGGCCCATTTGTTCAAAGCATGGCTCTCTCACGGTAACGAGCATCTGTATTATGTACTTAAGATCGGAAAATGTGTCATTGGTACACGCCTCCACCGGGGTTCGAACCTGCACCCTCTCGAGTGCGAACCAAAGGTCTTACCCACTGGGCTACGGATACTATTATATGTTCAATAATTATAAAAATTAAATTAAGTCTTGTTTTATATACGATTGTTTGAAAACCAACTACTATATGAACTAGTTAAGTAAAATCTAGTTTTTAATCGACTTGGAGGAGTTTTTCTTCAAATAAAAATTTAATCTGTGTCTGGAATAAAATGACATTAATTTATTTTATTAAAAAAGATACCTTAACGAATGACAACAGCATCTCAAGGCTTTGATCATGCTCTCAGACTATAAATATATTATCTCAGACTGTATATATTTTAGGGGGCGGCAAAATTTCACAGAAATACGGGCCTTAGCTTCTAATCACACGAAGGTCGAATGACCACCCAACGTTTTTTTACTATGTCCAAAAACAAAAGGTAAAAAAACTTTTACCGTGTCGGTTAGCTACCAAAGACTACGAATAGATTTCCATACCATAGAATATCATATTAACACTATAAATCAGAATTGTTTAGGAGCAATATATTACGAGAGATCGCACACACAGCAATTCCCCACTCGTAATAGTTTTCTGGGATCATTTAACTAATATACTAGACATGATCCAGGCAGTACCGGCTTTAGCTCTAGCAGCGCCCAGGGCGACATTTGTTTAGAGCCTCAAACATAAAATGAAAAAGTGGGTGACAATTTGGTAACAGCAGTTTTTTGCATAAATAGAGGATTTAAGACTTTAAAAAATGATTTGAAAATGCATATTGTATCCAGCTGAATTTAATACAATAGTAGATGATGATGTACGTTACACGATTTGTTAAAATTAAAATATTTATAAATTTGTTTGTTTCTTTGTCCTTCCTTCACGCCCTGAAGCGAACAATCGACTTGATGTTTGACTTTGATTTGAAAGGATGGAATGTTTTTTCAAAGAATTCAAAAATTAAAAAAAATCAAATTTTCTCTAATTTTTGAATTCCATGCTATCGAAGCCGTGGGAAAAAGTTAAAGTTAAAATAAAAAGGAAAAAAATGAGTCAGTGTTCTAATTTTGTAAATGTTAGTTACACGTTTGACACCTCATCCAATAATATCTTTAAAAAAAGCCTCTCTCTAAGCGCCTGCGCTGCCCTTGTCCATATGGCCGGTCGCCTCCCTAAAGCCGCCACTGGATCTAGGGTACCAATAATATATCTGGATCTCGGAGCATTCGGCAACGAATTCCATTTTTATTGCGATCATAAATTTTATCTACAAATAACTTTTTTCATCCCCTCTTCGTTATGTACGGTACTTGTGTATGGGATTTTAGGCAATTTTGAAGGTTCGAATCATTTTGATGGCCAATTCTTAGGGTTCCGTACCCAAATGGGATTCTATTACAAGACTTCAACGTTTATCCATCTGTCTGTCTCCGGGCTGTAACCTCAAGAAAGACAGAGCTAAGCTAGAGGGTTGAAATTTTTCACAGCTAATGTATTTCTTTGGCCGCTATAAAACACAAAAAAAATACGAAGGGCTCTCATACAAGTATTTAATGTGTTTTTTACTATTAACTTTTTTTAATAATTTGATTTGATTGATAGATATTGACTGATATAAATCATAAAATACATATGAAAAGCAGCTTTGGAATAAATTAATTAATCAACAGCAATATATTTCTACTGTTTCCATAGTGAAATTCATACAACGACAAATCGTATAGCTATAAAAGAAACTAATATTAAAACAAGTGTCCCTCATGTAACAAATTGCTTCCATTTTCTTAATAATAGCAATCAAGCAATAATTGAAGCGACCAACATAAGCTGACCTCTCAATAATCTGCTACGTATTTTCTACAATTGTACGTCTTCGCTATTTCTTGACCGATAGATTACAAATGAAATGAATCTGCTGTAATTGAAGTTTGTTTTTCTTGAAATGCTTTGAAACCACTCGGTAAGAGCGAAGCTACATTCAATGCGTCGCTCCAACGTTAATACTGCGATTTTACAAGCTAACTGAGACGCGATTTTTCAATTTCTTGATTAAGTTGAGGATGATGTCCTCAAAGAGAAGGAATTGGACGGCTTAGCACGACTTAATGAAAATTTTCCTGTTTTTGGAGAAACGTAAAGGTACTGAAAAACAGATCACGGGACAAAAAAACATACTTCCTGTAACAATTTATCGCTTTATATCTATTTTATTAAAGGAAATTCGTAGTACGGACATTTGAAAAAAGAGAAGACAAAAATTTACCCAAAAAATATTGTAGTAAGCAGCTATTAATTTTTAATAACATTTTCATCTCGAACTAACTCGTAATAATTTGTTTTTTTCGCAGCTGCGTCAGACAATACAACGCGATGACGCAACGCACTGGTCCTGTTTGGCCTCGCCGTCAGTTCAAACTGATTTGGGCCTCTTGTGATTATGTAATTTTCAAAGATTCGGTTACAGAAAGGCTCGTCTGATATTCTAGATATAATTAATCTAAATTGGTCTATAGTAATCTAGATTTTTTGGTACAAAAAAAATAATAATTTAAATAGTCCTATTTGAAGTAGATTAATTTTAAAAATTGCTACAGTATACCGTTTTTGTTACAGGTATGTATGGCTGAATTTCCAATGTTGAAATGTTAATCGGTATGTTTTATTTTTGTAAAATCAAAGTAAATATTTCCGTAACTTCTTTTTACATTCATACGGTCGCCGTGCGATCTGGCACGCGTGTTTACGTGAAGGCGTCCAGAGACGGTCGCTTTGTATGAAGTGTGTAAGAGCGGGCGACGACCGCGCCATGTGAAAACTCTCAGAGTCGCTTACACATAACTATTTCACGCACCACGCTATCTTAAAAAGTTAAAAAAAAAAACACTGCATTCAAGAATACAGCGATTTTCCTTAACAAGGCTTATCTGTGGGGCTATTATGACCATTACAAACCTGCATGGTTCCAGGCAATTTAATGTACGGCCAGCATTTGCCTTGTTGCCTCGTATTACAAAGTCAGATTAGAATTATAACTGAATTAATACTAGTTTAGTTGTCTATGAATAGATTTTAAACATGTACGTGACATAAGGGAACGACAAACTTCACCTATTTAGTCACGTGACTGCTGACTGGCTGGAACTTGGCTGGGAATAAGAGGTCATAATAACCCCCCTGGTCTGGTAAAGGTCTACTTTAGCCCAATATTTTTGAATACATTGTTTTGTCTTTTCACGATAGCACGGCGACCGTTCGGCAACCGTGCATGTTAAATCAGTCTAACAAATCAAGTCACGTGCATCATACTTCCAAGTCATAATAATATAGGAGCGAAAGTGTATGTGACACCTCTTCCCACCCAAACTGTAGAACCGATTTCGCTGAAATTTGGTATGGAGATACTTTGAGTTCCGGAGAAGAACATAAGGTACTTTCAACCGGAAAAATGAATAGTTCTCGCGACTTATACGAATTTTGGCGCAGCAGAGTTGCGAGCGTTGTCTAGTCAACAAAACAAGTGCTCTCCCAAATCCTCATTCCACTTATTGGTATAAGATACTAGTTGTTACCCGCGACTACATCCGTGCTAATCTTTATAAATTATTCCGTTTTTACAACATTTTTTTATCACTGCTCGACTTCTATTGTTCTTAGCGTGATGTTAATTCTTTCTTGACATGTGGACTAACCAACACAAAAATAATTTTAAGGACAGTAGTTTCTGAGATAAGCGCGTTCAAGCAAACAAACAAACTCAGCTTTATATTATCTATTAAATATATAAAACAAGTGTTTTATATACATTTTTGTTGGAAAGGTCTCGGGCTCCGTAAGATTTATAGCAAATAATATTTAGAAAATTCAGCTTTCCCCGTAGCAGGGCATAGGTATCAACAAAGCATACACCGGCGTTCACAGCTACTCATTGTACTCTGCCCAGTTAATTTGTTCATTAAGGTATCATTTAGTGTGATAAGCATTTATTTTGTTAAAGAAACAAGCTAAATGTCAAGTTATGTATATTTCTAGAATGGCTGTTTAAAGCTCATCATTTCGATACGCTACTCGACCTAAATGGGCGAAAATACTCTCAAATATAACCCTCTCCGTCGCAGTCGGGTAAAAAAATATTTCTCATCTTTGCTACCACGCGGACGGGAACTGCTAGTTCGTCAAATCAAATCAATCATTTATTTTGCATATGTGTGTTACAATGGTGTTACAATGAGTTTGGTTGCATCACATAGGCCATTTAGGGTATACAAAAAAAATTGGTACAGGCTAGTTAATACCAAAATTACAATTTATAATTACATTATATTTCATTGCATTATATCTATTAAATTAGTTTTTCTATGTCACAAGATATTTAATTCTAACAATAATTTCATGATTAGTCAATATTGTTATATTATAATTAAGCTTCATGTCAGTCAAGAAAACAGTCAATATAACATTAATAATGTCACATTGGAAATATTATTAATAATAATATAATCATCATTAACATGTTATCAGTATAATAATTATTAAATGCGTCAGTAAAATATAAATAACAAATATGTCATGATTATTAAATAATAAAAACGTCATCATTTAAATATTCATTAACATCATAATATGCTTTTTTTAAAAGAGTTGCCTTAATCGTATTTTTAAATTATTCGTATATAGATTCTAATGTCATGAATGTGTAACGGTGAAGGTAATTTCCCATGAAATCCCCATTACTTAGGGCATCCCGGGGGGTTCAGCCTAATGTCCCCTGTCTCCAATTATCCGATAATCTTTTATCGTCTCTCGTCATCGGTTGGCGATATAGAATATTTTCTTTGGGGACTTCTGGGTATTCCCTAATTGCTTTTGGTTTTTTTATGACATTCAGGGCACAATCGAGCAGATGGGTTATAACCTGATACGGTAACGGCTGTGGAAAGCAACAGCCACGTTGCCCACGAAAACGGTACTTAAAAAAAAACTAAAAATCGTTAAATCTGACTGGTATTTTTGCATGCTCAAAACTATTTCTACTATAATAAATGCCAAAACCATCAAAATATGTTCTATGTTCCATCATTATCCCAGTCCACGTAATGACATTATGGAAAATGCCACGGCACAACCAAATCAGGTCGGGGTCCTATACAAAGCAATTTTACGGTATATAAGCGCGGTTAGGCGACCAGCGTTAGTTGAGCTCCGCATGCAAATATTATGACTAGATGAAAACCCTACTACGCCCTAAAGTTCGTTACTCGCGTGAAAATCTTACATTTTTCCTTAAAAAAAGTATCACGTGTCCTTTTCCGGGACTCGATCTCCATATCAAATTTTAGCATAATCGGTCCAGTGGCTTGGGGATGAAGAAATAACAAGCTGAAAGTCAGATAGCTGACAGACAGATAGAATTTTGCATTAACAATATTTATAAAAAACGCGTATCTCTATTTTGTTGTTGTTGTTGTATTTTGTAGTTGATATACAGGAGAAGCGTGGAATACCATTATTATTTTTGATTCTTACTTAGTTTTAATAAAAAAAACGCCACGCTCACAACAACATGCACACTACAATATTTTGACATGACACGATAATCATACACGAAATATTCTCTTGTTTATGGTTGAAGTCTGAGATTTTTTTTAATAAAATTTAATAGCCTGGTATTGGTAACGAGATTTTTATGCAAAATTGAATTCTTTGATTTAATTGTGAAATATTAATGGTCGATTTTCGACTAAAGGGCGACCTCTAGTTAATATGAAAGTACGGACTATGGATTGTAGCCCCACTCTCAATTGCACTTTAAAATCTTCGGACTCATCTCTAGACTTAATGCTGCCATCTCACTCTTACAACATCTTTTCGCATTTACTAGAGTAGGACGCAGCATTTTGACTCGTTCGTGTGAGCCTCAAACGGTACAGCCTCCGATTTTCACTTGCTATAATATTTTTTTAATCTAATTAAGAAAAATGTCAAGATATCAAAAATGGCTAACTTAACTACTAATTATAAATTATAATAATTATTAGTAATTTATTAAACGGTACATGTTGGCAATACTGAGTGTCCAGTGTATCTTGAGCAGATTCTGATTTTCCGTTGTTACAGCTATTGTATTACGTTCAGTGTATTTTGTAGTCATATACAAGTACTAGTTTGTGCCCGTGGCTGTCACTCACGATTGATAGCATTTTTTCATATAATATTTTATCCCTTTGGGGGTAGAATTCGTTACACTGACCTCTATTAAATACGCTGGACTGACTGACCTTTTGAAACGACAGCTCTTTACCGAGGCGATTTGAGTGTAGAAACGGGTGGGGCAGAAGCTGAATCTAACATAATTTCCAAATGGCCGCTTAATCTTTACAATTCTATTTTGTTTATAAAGTGTTTAACTAAAAGTTTCACGTGATAATGTTTGTTATTTTGAATAATTTATATTTCAATAAGTGGTGGAAGTTCATAAGTAAACTGTGAAAGAATGTGTTTAATGTAATTTCATTAGTTCCTTTCCCGCTCGTCACTGCCATCAGCGCCAAAGTACCGCATATCAAATAGCCTTACCATGGGTAGGCTTATCTTCAGTCCAGCGTATTTATAATATAAAAGTCAGTGATTGATTAGATCTTCTTGCATGCCGAATTTCAGCCCGACCCGTCTGGACTATGCTTTGTTAGATTTATATTTTAATCAATCAGCCACAATGGAGTTGTATATGTTTAGATTTTGGTCCCCTGTACTACTCACGACGGTATTAAAAAACTATTAGTTGCAAAGATGCCGTTTTAAAAGGCCATGTTGGTCCACTTGTTGGCTAACATGGCACATTGTAAAATACTCACGATTTCAAATTCCTGAGATTCCTCTCAGGAGTAAAAGCTTAAGCTTCCTCTGCTCTAATTGATAAATTATCTCAACTTCCCTTCCTAAAGAATGGCTTATTGTGATACACAGATCGCCAAGTAACAGTGTACAAAAGTGAAAAAAAAAGATTTCAAATTCCGCCGGTAAAACTAACAACCCCTCTGATTGCTCGACCATCGTCCGCCATCATACACCATCCCTACATCGCAATGGGCCATGATGGGCTATGTACCGGGCTTAAGACGGTACTTACTATTACGCTCACAATATCCGCCTCCACCCGGTTCTATCCGGTTAAACCGGGTGTAAATCGTCGGATATGAACTTATCCGTCTAATTTTAGTCGGCGTTTACGATCAGGAATAAATCGTTCCGGTTTATGGACCGACGCCCTTTTATGGCCGTGTGAACCTTTTTTGACCGTCTATAACACCGATGTGCAACGTATATAATACCAGAGTATATAAAACCAAGTGAGTCATCTTTATAAAAACGAACCGCGTGCGACGTACTTCGGCTTTCGCGAGTGGCTCGCAACTACCCCGCGCCTCCTTTCATGAACTAAAAAAATCGGTCACTCTAGATTTTGTCGTTTTAAATTTGCTATTCTATATCCAAGAAGCTCCTCCTAAATCCTAAATATTTCAACGAGATACTTTTTTTCAAATGTGATGTCTGACTGATTTTAAACCTAAGAAACAACGCTACTATCTTTCGTGTGTACTTCATAGATGGTCCCTAGAAAACATAATATATAATACTATGTTTATTGAAACATCCAGTTTATGATCGAAATATTTCTGATAATAAACCTGAACGCTACACAACGTTGTAAGAGAACGCGGCGCTTGTTCTTGATAAATTTATGACCCATTAAAATAGATATAATGACCCTTCGGCGAATTTCTAAATTTATACGTTTACAAGAGATTAAATAGGGTTAAAATGCAAATAAAATTTGATTTTACCAATAAAATACAAGGCGGGCTTAGTGTCATTGCAATAAAATTGGTTTATACGACGCAGTTTTCGCCGGGTACGTGTCAAAATGCGGAGGACAAAACGTAGCTAAATGTCTAAAAATCTGACCGTGAATAAGACTGACACCCTACTCGTCCTAGATGGACGAAAAAAAGTTTTTGGAACCTCACAATTTTGACTTCAAAATCCGTCGTTTTGATTTTTTAAATTTTTAATGTACCCAGTGTCACTTGCGCTATCGAGACAAATCTAACGATCAAAATCCATCAAGTCTTTAAGGCTGCAGAGAGCATACATGTATACATACAAACTCTCGAAAATCATAACCCCCTTCTGGCGCAGTCGGGTAAAAATGACAATTCGTTTGCCTTTGCACGCCGAGTGTTTCTTCTTTTGCTACCGTTTGCACCTACATTTTTATTAATGCTATTTATGGGGGAAAGCGATCAGACGGCTTACCTGATGGAAAGCAACTGCCGTCTCCCATGAACACTCGTGATATCCTAATAGTCGCAATCCCGTTGCCGGCATTTATGGATGGAATAGGAATAGGGAATTAGGGAAGTTGGGCCACCGACAATCTCACTTACTGAACGAAACACAGCACAACGCCGTTTCACGCCAATTTTCTACCTATTGCACCTAGCAAACAGGCGTATAATGTTTTGGGCCTCCAGTAAACTCATCCACTCGACGATATCAAGGGATGTTTCAAGCTGGTTTCTTGTGAGGATGTATTTTTTATGGCGCAACGGAGTCACGTGAATCATCTAGTTTGGAATATAAATAAACCTCAACCCCTTACCATGAGGTTTACATAACTTTAGCCTTCAGTAATCCGATCGCCTTGATTGTATTTTAATGAGATCGGCATTGAAGAAGTCAAGGGGACGCGCTGACGTCACATCATCAAACGAAAATAGACTATTGATTCTACAGGTGCATATTCGCAGGCTTTAGTTAGCATTTGCATATGCCATTTCTTCAAAGTTCTAGCAAGAATTCAAATTAATACCAAAATATGTTAATTTAAGCGGCTTAAATTGTACTTATAGAAAGTTAAAAGATTAAACAGAATTTAACACATAACAAATTGAACGATTGATTGATTAAATTATAGACGGACTATTATTTTAAAGATTGCTTAATAAAGTTTAAGAAACAAAATCAAAAAAAGAAATCGTTTTGCAAAAGTGAAAGACGCTAGAATAGAACGATATTTAGAGTACAAGCAAGCAGACGGGTTACCTGATGAAATGCAACTGCTTGGACACTCGCGACATCTGAAGAGTCGCAAGTGCGTTCCCGGCTTTTATGAAGGAATAGGGATTAGGATAGTTGGCCACCTCACTCACTGAACGAAACACAAGCACAACATCGTTTCACGCCTGTTTTTTGTAAGGCCATGAAATTACTCCAGTCGAGCCAGCCCATTTGTGCCGAAACATAGCTCTTCCACGGCATGTATTATGTACTCGAGATCAGGTCGGGTCCAAACCTTACACCCTCATCAATGTGAGCTGAACTAAACATTTACATCTATAGTGCTTCCATCCGATATAGGCGGTGGCGGTCACTAACCTTTTGTCTAAAAAGTTGACGATTCTATAAAGTCGTACATTGGTTTAATGGTAAAAACCTATTATTAAATTTCAGTAAAACTAAATTAATTAAGTTTTCTTTGCCAAATGTTAGGCAAGTTCAAACCAATGTACTACTAAATGATGAGAAGATGAATTTGGTAGACACAACTGTGTTCTTAGGTATTTGATGTACAAAACTACGCGGTTTGTATATATGATACATTTTTGGACAGATGGTTTATGACTGGTTCTGGATTATCTGCACTATATACAGATTAAACATTATTACGTTAATCAAAGTAATAATTTTGAGTAAATCAAACAACCCGCATAGTTAGTGGGTTAAATGTTTGGGTTTAATAATTATCGCATAAATTACTAATTTCGTATTAGATTCGTATAATTGTAAATATGTTACTATGATACGTGTGTACGTATATGTGCGCGTAGCTGTGAGCGAATGTGTGCATCGCCGCATAGATGCAGTGCACACATGCAAGGAGCGCGCGATCCCTTTCTATGAAGAAGAACTTCTTAGTTCTATATACTCTTGATTTGCGGTATAGACTCGCTTTGATAATCCAGCCTCTTTTTAACTAAGCTTCAGTTGACCTTGACTTGTGTAAGGCGGTAAAAAATCGCTTGCGTCAACCCTAGTACCAGGGCCTTCCCGATTTGTCTTGTTATAATATATTCCTCCCTAAGGGACCAAGATTAAACCATATTTGCATGGAACCAACCATTTATCACGCCGAACTTGCGTAAACAAAGAAAAATGAGTATTGTGGTGCGTAAGTGCGTAGAGTAAAGGAAAACGGCTAGCTTTCAGTTATAATATATTTCAGCATGAAACACACAACAAGTTTGTATATAAAAGACACCAAAACACTTTAAAAACAAAATTATATAATCTATAAAAAAATTAAAAAAGTCTATAAAATACGATGAGAACAAACCGTAGCACACGAGAAAATCGTCTCTCATGTCTGGTTCACACGTATTAAGTAGATGAGTAGGTAAATAAATTTTAACAAAATTTTAAGTGACTTAATTTTAAGTGTATGTCCAAACGTATTTAAAAAGTTAAGCTCTATAATTGACTCAAGATGGACGATCCACAACGTACAGAAGAACGTAAATTCTGTAATTGAATTTATTATTGATGAGCTTTTGGAAGAAATTAATTATTGAAATATCTACTAAAAAGAGCACGACGAAAAACTTTAAGAAAGAAAGAAAGAAAATAAATTTATTTTGGTAATTAGACAATGAACAACAACAACATGAATACACATCGAGATACCAAAATTGGTTCCCATTCAGCATGAGATGCGGATACGTA
>JAOTAV010091624.1:0-11430 GCA_026546445.1 Cyclargus thomasi | reverse complement strand
ATGTTCGGCTGTAGATATTTTTAAATTAATTAATTTTTTCATGTTCCATTCACTTTACTAGCAGCACACTAAGAGCAATAACAATTATTTAAAATACTAAAACGTTAAGGTTTATAATACACTTAAAGATAGAATAGTAGCAACATGAACCTATCTATATAGATAATTTAAGTAAATTTAATATACATTAATACGCGAGCGGAAAACTTTATACCCTTTTTGACGAAAGACGCGTGTAAAATGTAAAAGCATGATTTTTTTTTAGTTATTGTAAATATGGAGGACGAGTGTGGAATACCAATATTATTTTAAAATATGCTTTTATCTTACATACTTTTTAATAAAAAAAGGTTCAAGTCTGTGTTTTTTTTATATAATTTAATGGACTGATAAAAGGTAATACCTATATGCCAAATTAAAAGTCTGTGATTGGATTGAGAAGAGATTATAGTTTTTTATAGCTCTTCACTAAAACTTAATATTTTAAATATTTTTGGTCGAAATTTGATTACAGGGCGACCTCTAGTTTTGATAAATACGCTTACGTATATTTAATGAAAACATGGGTGTGACGTTGGGATGAACAGAACGACGACAGATAATGTTCACTGGTTTCTTTTGACTTCTGAACATTAAAAATATACCGTTTTTCTCGCCAGGCTAGTTCCCAAACGGCTAATGGCACGAACGTTCGTGGTCTAGTGGGCATGTCTTTGGTACACACTTTTGAGGGTGCAAGGTTTGATCCCGAGTTAAACTTTTTGGTAAATACATGCCACCTACCTTTAAGACATGTTCAGACGTTACGTAAATGATACGGTTGCTCATTGCTGTAGGAAAATTATACTTCGGTATAATTAGGCCACCTCGACCGACAGGAATGGCGAGACTTTTTACATGCCCACCCGACGCCTGAATCATCTTATTTGTCGGACAATCAGGTGATCAGCCTGCATTGCTCTAACTAAACTTGGGAATAACATGTTTCCGACGCGGGAATCGAACCCTGCACGACCTCCTGGCCAAGAGCCGATATCCTTACCAATAGATCTAGAGGGGTTATAAATATGCTTGTACGTCAGCCGTGTAATAATTACGTTGTAAGTGGTGTTATTTCTTTGTAATTGCTCGTAATTACGATACATGGCGGGCGTTACGCTTAGTATATTTTACATTTTTTAGAGTGTTACAAAGTATATGCGTATTTATAATGTATACATTTATAATATCCAGCTTCCTTATTTAATGTAGGTTAATAAAATAAATAAATTATTATTATGTTTAGTGCCTTTTATAAAATTAAATAAAGGTAGGAGAGGTACGTCATAAACATTTACGAGAATAATTTCCTTTTTGGGATATTTTTGTTTTTACTTAAGTATTTACAAAAATATTCCGTAAAGGAAATTATTCTCGTAAATATTTATGATGTTAGTTGTTACCTAAGCCTGCTAATTTAAAACTAAAACTAGTACTAAAACAAAAAAGAAGGTGTTTATATGGACCCCAATTCTTTTTTTAGGATTCAGTAAAAAGTGCATTGAATAGCGCATTTACATCAAAATATTGTTCTTTCAGTTACTTCTTATGTGTTAATAAAGGATGATTTTTGAGCTTCAAGTGAGATAAAAGCAAAAGTATAAAATAGTCGTCCAAACGCACACATACAACCACATACATAACTCAATGGTGACTGTGTTTTTTTTTTAAGGACGGGAAATGCTCTTATGCATCCCCGGCAATGTTGGGGAACCACCGGGGTATGTGGGACTCGCTGCTGCCGATGAGATGGTAGAGTGACTGTGCTGTCCATTTATATATGTCAGTCACAACTCACATCTATAAACGTACAACACAAACCTTTGGATGGATTGGGCCCAATTAATGTGGAATGCTGGTAGCGGATCTATAGGTATCCGCTAAAAAAAGGTTTTCGGTGAATAATTTCAAGGGAATAAATTATAGGGAATTAAGATTGTCAATGGAAGCCAACGTCAATCATAAAATTTATCAAATCAATCATAAATTTGTAAAATCGAAGTAAATGGAGTGAAAATAGTGCATGAAAAAGTGTGTTACATTAAACTTAAATATGAATTATGTATATATATTATATATAATGAAATATACTTCTTAATGCGATCGAAGCCACGGCAAAGCAAAAGCTAGTTACTTGAATTCACCTCTATCATTAATTAAGTTTGATGTATTTCAAAACTGGTGTTGTCGAAATATTTACAAAATAAGTATTTAAAACTGCTTTTAATGCCGTTCAAGATAATATCTCCGTTTAAACATCGTATCGCCATGTTACAATTAACCTCTAGGTGTGTGTAACTACCGGTTGTATAGATTGTATAGATTTAGTTCATGAATTAGTCCACGCAATATACGCGCTATAAAATCGTACATTTTCAAAGTAAAAAAAATGTTTTCCGAAAGTTTTATGTATATATTGTACGTCTTTCTCAATTTTGGTTCAATCGGCACAACATTTTAAATTTGTTTTTTTGCTGAGCCATTGCGCCAACGAATGGACCATTGTGTGTGTGTCTGTGTATGTGTGTGAAAAGGAACTTGGACGTGAAGAAGTAACAGAGAACAATAAGTTGTGCAATGCAGCAGACAAAACGTAGTGATTTTAATTGTCCAATAGCCTGTTATTTAAAAAGTCACAATTTGTTGCCCACAACCGCCGAGTATTCCTTTTGTGTCACCGTGCGCATTGTGCGCACCTATATTGCACTCAGTGACGGCAAATATTGGATGTGATAGGCAGTTAATGATGACAATATTGACTTGGCACTTCGTTTATTTGCTCCGTTTCTCTTCTTGAGTATTTTCAAGAGTTGAGTGTTTTTAGGGCACTTTTGATTTATGATAGTCATATTGTAAACATTCGAACGCATGTTTGCTCGAAATCCAAGATTATTATTTATATCACAATATATAAAACAACCAGTAGGCTAACTTAGTGATGTTTTTGAAATTCATAATGGTTGATTTTCAATGTATCAGTAACTGACGTAAGTCCACTATCGAGTCAGTGCTGACATGGGATTGCTATTATGTTAATTGATTCCAAGACAGTCCAGTGCTTTTACTTCAACTACGGACGTGGTACTGACTTCGTGTAAATAGTGCGTGAAACGTTCGAATCGCGTTTCAGAGGCTCTCGTATCGACTTGCCAGTCTTTTTTTATTTTAGTTGGTTAAAGCCAGTTTACTTGTTTCCCTGTCCATTGTGATGGTATTTTGACCAGTGTGATAGAGCTTTAGACTGTATCGCACTGTCAATCGGAGACAACGGACATGTGAATGACACTGATACTAATTAGAGCTCCAGAAATACTGGTCACATCTATGGTTGACAGATCACGAGTAAGTGTAATGTGTTACAAAAAAATAGATCTTTTGCTTAGTAAAAATGTTCATCTTATAGATACTATCTGGGAAGTTGATACAGACCCAGATTATGGATCTAGGTAAGTCGGTCGCATTATTTGACATAAGTCAAACCCAGCCTGAGCCCAGACACAGACAGATCATGACTTACATGGAAATGACAATTTCCGACCTAATGACGTAGAATGTAGATCCGTCAAGTGAATCTGTACCAATTTCTTCCATTGTACTTTCTTAAACCGCATGGGTTGTTCTTAGGTTAATTCTCAAAAGGCAATCATATAGTCAAAAGTTTAAAAAATATTATATTAAAATGTTTTTGAATTAAAATCAATTTTAATTTGTAGTTAAACCAACAGGTAATTTGTAGTTTTTATTCTCGATAACTTATACTCAATAACATCTTCTGACCACTAAGCTCAAGATGCACTTGTTATTCAACATGACACAGCCTGTACTATCACTGTGTTAGGCGACACCACAATATACAGTTTCACAGTAATCCACACCACGAAATCCTACCTCGAGCCTTCGCTGACACGAGATGGCGGATAATATTTCAATGTCAAAATGTATGTTGAATGTATATTCGCTGCTAGCAGCTTCGTATGAAAAATTAAAAAGTTTTATTTTGTCAATCACCCCTAGCTATATCCGTAATTGAAGACATAAGTCCAAAAAAGCAGATAACTAACATTTTAATATTAGCCGGATTTTTGCGTTAATAGAAGCTTTTGGCCCGAAAATTTTCATGAATATAACTCTAACTAGATAATGAAATAAGTAAGTTACAAGTGTTTTCAAAATGTTATAAAAAAAAACATTACACACAACACAAAAGTAAAACATTAGTTTTTACACAAGGATTGTAATTCTTTTTAGCTTTACATTGAGGCTTTTATAGCTTGTGTAATATCAGACTATATGTAAGACCTAAAGAAAATTTGTAATTATTTACTGGTCATTTGAATCAAACTTTTCAAAAATACGATAGGTAACTCTAATATAATTCTCTTGTTAATAAGTAGTGTAAGTAATAAACGGCAGAATTTAAAAAGTTAACATTCACATAAATTAAAATATCTGCGGCTCTTAACCTTGATATTAGACGTACTTAGTTTTAAGTGTATTTACTTATAACGTTTTATTTTAACATTAACCCCCTCATTTATAAAAATATTTAAGCAATGTTTAACTGATCAAGGTTAAAATTTCTGTCGTGTAACGTTTTCAATATTCCAGAAAAGGATTACCAACCTTAATAAGTTTTAATATTTTTATGAACAAGGGAGTAATTGCCAACATAATTAACTTTCTTCTAAAATAAACTTACATTAACTTTCTCATGTTTTCAAGTTGGAAGTGTGGCAGACCGCAGCCAATAAACTGTAACAACACGAGCCTTGGTCATGTAAATGTCGCGATATTGTGGCAGGGTATTGTAGAGTATCTCACGTCTACTATCTGTTCCTGGTCGGGACCATTTATGGACTTTATTGGGAACTTTCACCATAGTATAAATATGACATATAGTAGAGTTACTCTGTATTATCTTTGCAGCTAAATTTGAGTAACGTAGATTGAAGTATTCTTAGAGCAAGTTTTTGGTTCGCAAATGAGAGATTGTTAGATTCAAATTCGAGTCTCTACTCGAATTTGAATCTTGATATAAAAAATATGATATTTTTTGATATCAAGAACATAATGCCGACGATCATTGCCGTTGGAAAATCATACTCCAGTACGAATGAGGCGACTCAACCGTAGAAATACCACGACCTCACAGAAAACTGGCTTTGCGCTCTGTTTCTTTATTAAAAAGCCGGCAACGCACTTGCAGCGCTTTTGATGTTACAAGTATTTGTTTTTTTTTATTCATAGGGACGGCAGTTGCTTTCCATCTGGTGACGCGTCTGCTCGCTTGCCTAATTATTTCATCAAAAAAAGTTTAATATGTATACAACGTTATACCGCACATACATACAATTAACTAACTATCTGAACTCACACTAATAATGTGTGCGCACCCGATTCTCATCTCCATGTATTAAGGTGTTATACTATATGAATATATATTATGTTTCCATAGAAGAAAGTGCTTAAATTCGTAACAGGCCTAGATTAGATACAGGTATATATCATTACTTTTGTTACTGTTACGCATAAGGCGCCTTTACATAACACGATATCTTTGCTTGAATAGTGTATTGACAAGTCCTTTCTATTCCATAGATTGCTATGGAATATTTAAATACTGAACGAGGAATTATATAAGAATTTTGTAAATATTGGAAGCTAAAAGAGATAACATTCTAATTTTTAATGGATTTAAGATGATAGATATCTATATAAAGATGATAGATCCATAGCTTCAAATTCAAATTCTTTATTAAACACACAATTAAATTAAATACAATAGAATAAATAATACAGTGTACGTTACGTCATCTTATCATCAAGCTTACGGAAATCATAGCTTAAAATTTGAAAGATTATAATTTTTAGAAATATTTTTATAAAGAAGAAGAAATATATTCGTGAAAAAAACGTTGTCCTTTCTTCACACTAATCTAACGAAGCAACCAATCAGATTAATTATTGAAAGGCTACTTTTGGCCGCGGAAAAAACATCATGTTCCAAAAGAAGACGTATAAAAATATAAAACAAAATCGTAATTTTAAGTAATTTTCGACTATCACGCAAAGCAAAAGCTACTAAATATACCTGATACCAAGTACCTTCTCGCCGGGTTGGTTCCCGAACCGGTGGCACCGTAGTCTCGACGTTCAGAAAGTGTACTTAAAGTACTTATTTTGAATAAAAAGATTTAGATTTTGATTTTAAATTCCAAATTCTTATATAACCATTAAATAATTCTTACCTTCAGAGAGCACCGTTTTAATTTTAATGTACAAGACGTGACGGTCGAGCTTCACGTTTCCTCATTACTGGGAATCGTGGCTTCATAATGCGGAAGAAGCGGAGCGACAACGGAACAGTTTAAAAATTATACAATTGCCAAAATTTATATTATATTTTACTAATTGATGAAATGACGTGACAGGAAAAAATATAAAATCAAAAAAGAATATTTTAATTAATTTTACGGAAAAATACCTTATCATGAAAAAATTTTGTGAAAATGTGCGTATGTCGTACATTACAAGCTAATAAGGATAGAGTAAAAATGCTTGACAAAGATTTACTATAAAAGTAACATTAAAAAAGCTGTAATATCATTTTATTACTGTGACACAAGTTACAATGAGTGTCTCATTCGGAAGATTATTTGAATTCAGTTCTTAAAGTTGAACTTTATATTACAAAAACTCCTGACTAGTCTTGTAAGGAAGAGAAAAAGCTCTAAAATGTTTGGCTACCGGTAAACTCATTTACTGAACGAAACACAGCATAACGCTATCTCACGCCAGGTTTCTATGATAAGCATTTGAGATGGTTAAAGAAAATATTTCTAAACTTTGTTACCACGCGGAAGGAGCTAATAATATCTAAAATTTAATTTACCTGCCATCAAATTCATGTTCCAACAATTTTACGTAATTCTAAACTCTTGTTTGTTTTCATTACGACCTCTGTGCCTAAGCCGGGGGTCGCGGGCTCGAATCCCGCCGACGGAACAAAAAAAAGGTTTTCATTTTTCCTAGGTCTTGGATGTGTATAAAATATGTGTATCATATAAAAAAATCTTAAATATGTGTATAGTATAAAAAGTATTAAATATATTTCCGTTGTCTGGTACCTCTAACACAAGTCTCTCTAAGCACGGGGCCAGACTGACGTGGTGTGAAACGTCCATAGATATTATTATTACTTACGATGTAAACAATTTATCATTTTCTTCAATATGTATGAGCATTACGTGCAAGCTTTAGGTGATAAGTACTTATAGGGAGCTACACGGAAGGAGTTAAGCCATTTTAAAATGCTAAGTTTGTGGGTCACTTCATTCAGTTTTCAAACCGCATTACGCCAGTTTCGAAAGCCCCCCCAGAACTTTATATTACTATTTATAAGACATTTTGTAATACCATAATATAAATATTATACAGTAGAGTAACTTTGCCGTATTCCTGAATGAAATTTCTCAACATAGAGATTTTAACGCTATTTCTAAAACCTTGTTTTTATATAAAATGTCCTGCGCCTGATCTCCCGCCAGTCGTGTCGATCATCCGTCCCACTGGGTTATGAGAGTCGAGTATACTGCGCACACACTTCGGCAATATAAAACTACTCCTGGTTTCTGTGAGACGGGCCACCGTCAAACCGGTGTGGGAGTTATTATATATATTATTTATAATATCTCTCAGTCAAATCAGTCCACAATACGTATAGTATAGAATAAAAATTATCTTCACAGTAACAACTTTATTATATAACGTTTTACTGGTACTTAGTAATTACTGACATAAGATGAGCGCTAACAACCATCTTGGTGCAGTGTCGATGGCCGAAGATGCGCAACTACGAGATGTACATAACGTGATTGCGCAGTAATGATAATTGCCCTTTGTTTAATGTCGGTAATGAGCCGTAAGGGCATGTACTGCGTGCCTACAAAAGTGACTGGGCTTTACTTTTTTTGTTTAAAATACACATTGGTACACCGACGTTCAAGCTAAATGTCGGAAAAAATCCTGAACTGCAAGAAGCGTTGCATTTAAGCAATGCAACATTCGAATTTGGCACTACAAATCCGCCATTTTGTTTTTTTTTTATATTTTGACATATTAAGGGCCTGTTTCACCGCTTACAGATAGTCTATTTGTTTGTTACAAAAATGTTGTGGATAGCCTAAAAGAAACTTTATCAGTAAGCGGTGAAACAGGCCCTTAGACTTCAGTCTTGAAAGACCTTAGTCATCCCGACCGATTCGTCATAACGATTCGGGTTTTAAAACTGAAGGGTTTTGAACCAAGACGAAACGTCATTTATGTTTTATACGTCATTTTTCACGATTTCATAATGGTGTGAACGCGGACAGTTAAGCTGTATAGCCGCACATACATAACAATTCGTGAAACAAGCTAAATGACCAAAAACAGAAAAACCGACTAAAGAAACCATTGCAATTTTAACATCAAGTTATGTATGTTAGGCTATTTAAATCTCTTCAATTTGATACCCTACTTGACCTAAACGCGGTAAACATTTTTTGGAAACTCACAATTTCAAATTCAAAATCCGCCATTTTGATATTTTAATCTTTTAATGTCACTTACGCTATCAAGACGAATCTAACGATACCTCATACGTTAAAACCCATCAAGTCGTTTAGGCTGCAGAGCGTGCCAAACAATTATACATACAAACATACTCTCAAAATACATGGCCTCCTTAAAAAACGAGAAAAGTCTTTGATGTTTTTTACGAATTAGTGGAAATAAGTTCTTACCTACATAAAACTATTTCTTGACTTCACAGCCACCGCAGTGTGCATTGTTTGCGTTGATGTCTTTCACATATTTTCTGAAGCTTTGTTCATCTTAGATTTAAGTAATTTGGTCGCGCTATGTCAAACTCACCCGACAGATCACGACTTAAGTGGAATTGACATATTCCGAACAAATTACGCAGGTCCGTCAACTGGCTCTCTTTCAATCTCTCCCATTATACATTGAGGAGCACAATTTTTCATTTAATTGCTACCATGATTAAGATAATATTAAGGCGCCTGTGCCGACCGCCTTAGGATTCGGAACTCGTAACTTCTCCCCTGATGGATGAATGATTATACAATTAATAAAAACGAAAAAAAGATATTATAAGAATTCGTCGGTAGGGATTATAGAGTTATTTATATTATATTATGTAAAAAAATCGTTCATCTTAAACGACCACTTTCGTAGTTAAACCAATTTTCTGCAAAAAATCCATAGAACATTTTTTTCTGGTGAACTAAAAGCTCAGGACAAAATTCCTCGGTAGAAGTTAATGATAATAATCATTCTATAATATATATTTTTTTGATAATGTGCTTAACGTTTTAACGTACTTATTAGAGGTTAAATTTATCCTGATGGCCCATTATACGCCTTAATGTAAATATTCTAAGATGCATCGTCTTAAATTTGACACGTCATTTTTATCCGCTAATTTTGGAACCTATTTTTTTCTCCATTCACTATCAAACAACGTATTGTATCTATACGTTGCATGCGGCATTAGATAATACGATTACGTGGTATACGTTATATATTAAAGCGTCTCTTGCCCAAAACATAAAGATCGTTATTTCTTCATTTTGATTGCGATTATATAAAAATGTTTTGGCAAATTGTACAAAATTGGTTTCCGTCGTTTATTCAATTAAAACTGGCTGTTGCGATGAATCTGACCGCAGAAAATTAATGTTGTTAACGACCAGAAGGATATTTTTATGCTATTTTATTAGCATACTTTATAAATGACATTTATGTTGAGATAAAATAATCCAATTAGCAAAAGCTTTAAAATAATTTACATTAAAATTGTACAAAAAAGCCTCTATTTTACTCTGTTGCACTAAAAATATCATATACTATCTTTCACGGTTTCAAAAGATGCATGAACGTTTTAAAGTGCTAAGAAATTAGCATTAAATAATAGCTCATATTATAGTTATACAAACACTATAAATTATTCGTACTTTGCCTTAGGTTCTATTATTAGTGTCGTAAA
The DNA here is from genome assembly GCA_026546445.1 of Cyclargus thomasi. Lineage (NCBI taxonomy): Eukaryota > Metazoa > Arthropoda > Insecta > Lepidoptera > Lycaenidae > Cyclargus > Cyclargus thomasi. The sequence goes on along the minus strand of JAOTAV010091624.1, from coordinate 1,343 downwards.
TTGCTTTTGAAAGTAAGACCTCTTCAGTTGAGACACGACGCGACAGTTAGCTAACACGTCGTGACGTATGATTCGGGACGGAAATTTCAATAAACGAAGACGTTGCCGTCTGCCTCATTGTACTGATTTATTTTAATTGCACGGATTTTGTTCGCGGAATAATGCGGAATTATGCGAAATTATTTTGTTGCGGTTTTTTTCTATAATTGCAGATAATCCAATATAATTCAATGTGTTATAGAAATAATAAATAAAACGCACTAATAATTTTTATCGCAAACACTTTATTAGAGCTGCTTAGAATTCTTATAATTGATATTATGCCGTGAAAGAGCCATGCTTGCACAAATGCCATGCCATGAGCAGACACGAATGGGCCGACTCGACCGGAGTGAACCCACGTCCTCACAGAAAACTGTCGTGAATCGGCGTTGTGATGTTTCGTTCAGTGAGTGAGTTTACCGATGGGCCAACTTCCCTTATCCTCCTATCCCTGTTCCCTGATAAAAAGGCCGGCAACGCACTTGCGACTCTTTATCATGTCACGAGTTACCTGATAAAAAGAGACTGCTGTTGCCCATGGACAGGGCGACAGCAGTCTCTTTCTAGCAGGTAATCCGTCTGCTTGTTTGCCCTCTGAATATCGTTAAAAAATATATTATTTCGTTTTTTTGTTTATATGTCTGTCCGTATTAAGAGGATTGACCGCGTCTGTAATACGATGCTACGTTCCCGAACAAAAATCATTGACGTAGGTAGAAAGGCTGCGAGTCTGAAGTGGAGCTGGGCGGCTCATGTCTTCCGTATGCACCCGGAGCGATGGGCTTATCTGGTTTCGGAGTGGCTACCCACTGGTCGGCGTAATGGAGGCCGACCCAAAAAGAGGTGGCGTGATGAACTGGATGCGTTTTACAAAGAGTGGTCAATCGTGTCCCAAGATCGTGAGCTGTGGAAGAAAAGAGGGGAGGTCTATGCCCAGCAGCGGGACACTATAGGCTGAATATAATATAATAATGTCCGTCCCCGAAGAGTACCTACTATTTGATATTTTCTGTGGGTAAATAAAATGTTCCGGAAAATATGTTAAGAGCCTTCGGACAGTAGCGAACAGCATCTGAAAAACGCTGACATTTGTCCGGTTGGTATAAAAATCTATCAAAAAATTGTTATTCCAATACAAAATCGTAAACAAAGTGTTGAGTTGTCACTTTGTCGTTGACAATCGCAGTTTAGACGGAGGGTTAATGAACCATACCGCCAATCTTGAATAAAAAATCGGTTGTCTGTAAAGTCGGTTTACAGACGATAGTTGAACGTGACAACGTCTTAAGAAAATACTAATG
>JAOTAV010091613.1:0-11431 GCA_026546445.1 Cyclargus thomasi | reverse complement strand
TAGCTTTCTTTCTTTAAATGTATATCTGTAGTAAATGTTGTGTATAGTAGTTATTGGGCTGCATTGTAGAATTATATATTTTTTTTGTATTTCTTTTTGCAAATGATTTACTTTGTAGTCTGTTACTGTACCTAATAAATAAATAAATAAATAAGAGCAGAAATTTTGATTTACTCGAGCGCGTCAGATTAAGCTAGTGTAGGTTTTCTACATGTCTCTGGTTGTCGTAGAATAAATAAAAATTTTTAGTTAGTTCGGTTCTTAAAATTATGATTTCAAGTACCGAAATGTCATTGAAACCTTCAGATTCAGATAGGGAGTTTAAAAATACGCACACAAAAAACACTTTTACATAAAAAATTAATGATTCAAATGTAAGGTAAGCTTGTAATAACATAGAACAACGAAGCGTCATATTTTCGTGATTAAGCTTCCCAGATATTTGCGTCCTCTAAGTATCCTTTTTTTTTATAAAATTAAGGTCGAACGAGCAAACGCATCACCTGGTGGAAATCAACTACCGTCATCTTTAGACATTGTACAATCGCAGTCGCCACATTAGAAATGTGCGACTTTGCGTGTAAGAAATTAATTAACAAGATGTTTGCGAGCTATCCATACCAGAAAAGAGCAAAAAATTGGGAAAGCATATTTTTGAAAGTTAGTCAGTTATTATAAATCACGTAGAGCAACCGATATCGCGATGTAGATGTACAGTAGCGGCATCTGTTATCAAAAGCAAGAAAAAACACGTTTGCTGTATGAGAGCTCCCCTTAAACATTTAAATATTTTGTTTTTGATATTGTTATAACGCCACCAAAAGTACATAATCTATGACAAATTCTACTCTCTAGCTACCGTTCTTAAGAGTTGGGATACGGCCTGGAGACAGACAGACGAACAGACTAAGTACGTTACCTAGTAATAAGTCCTAGAAACCCTAATAAAAAGCAGCAAAAATAAACGATAATACTTTATTTCAATGATAAACAATATATCATCTATTATATAAAATACAAAGAAAAAATTGTAAATAAGCTCTTGAAAGCACAAACACTATAGCATTATTAATGTTGGTACCTTGTAATTTAAGACTTCGGTAAAACATATAATAAAAGACTAAGGTCGAACCTACACTTATAAAGAAGTTAGGTTTTGGCTTAGGCCTGATTGAGCCTTTGATGTCGAAAGCCTATTCATGTCCATAAAAAATGTACCCATTATTACTAGCAGATTTTTATATAAAAGCACAATATGTTTCATAATAATTTGTGTTCTATATCTGGATGATAGTAAAAAGAGGTAAATTCGTATAATGGTTAATTAATTTTATGACTTTGACTATGCAATAAGAACTCATGATATTTATCGCTGCGAAAGTAGGCGCGCTGAGAGTGAAAAAAAAATTGCAATTTCTCTGGACAAACGTATGTTCTAGGGGCTGGCTATATGACCAACTCAGATTTTTTTACTCTCAGCACTGCCACTTTCTCAGTGAACGCTTTATAATGAACTCACACACGTTTAAATATTAAAGAAAAAAATATTATCACTTCCTTTTGTTACACCCTATTTATTTATGTTAGTTAAATATAAATGTGACTATATAGGACAAGTTTTTCAGCTTCCTGATGTACTTGCCTTATTTTTGTCGTCGTTAAGTCAGGAAACGTCTGTCGGGTCATTTAGTATATTGTAAGATCAAATTACATTTCAACATTATAAATAAAACCGAGTATCGTGCCGTAATCAAATTACGCAAAACAATGTTTGCTGCAATAAAAATTTACTCTAGAAAAATAGATTAGGTCTTCCTAAATTACTGCGAGTCTGGCAATTACCGAGCCAGTGCCATTGGGTGCCTGGCACGACAGTTAGGCTCCTAAACAATTTGCCAGTAATTATATAAGTTTGGCTAGATATCCCCGCTTCCCAGCCCGATTTAACGAAGATAAGCACGCTCCGCATACTTTGTGTTGTGCTTGACTTAAGTTTAGTTAGGAAAAAAAATAAGGAAAGTTAACAGATTTATATCGTGAAGATGTTTCCCGCCGTTTTCGTGACGATTTGTGTATTTCGATTAAACAATTAGAATATATACAGCGTGTAACAAAAGTAAGTGATAGTGAACCTTAAGGACGATGTGTCCTTGATCCGTTGAAAGTGAAAAAAAATTTTATGATTTGTTTTTTATATAATATTTAGGGGGCAAGCGAGCAGACGGGATACATGATGGAAAGCGACCGTCTTCGCCCATTCGTGAACACTCGTGACATCCAAGGAGTCGCAAGTGCGTTGCCGGCCTTTTTGAGGGAATAGGGAATGGGAATAGGGATAGGGGTATTAGGGAAGTTAGGCCACCATTAAACTCACTCACTGAACGAATAATATGTATGCAGTGACGTAACTACAAGGTGGCAAGCCGGCGAAATGCCACGGGCCCCCAGCCGGAAGGGGTCCCCCCTAGGCAAGTGGCAAGCGATTATTTTTTACAATAATCGCTTGACGTGTTTTTGTATTGATTTGACATAGTGGAACGAATTTGCCACGAGCCTTGAACGGTAAAGTGACGCCACTGTATGTATGACACGCTTTAGTTATCACATCCGTAATAGGCCCGCGGATATACAAACTTTACCAATAAATAAAATGAACTTGAATTCACACATCAAACTAACTTGTGTGTTCGAACAAAAAGCAGATAAGCGCCTCCCACGTCATGCCATCTAAATTCAAAGTTTCAACTTTATTATACAAAATACATTGTAATTGAACTGTAGAATTATTGTGTTTTGGGGTGGAATTTTATACATAGCAAAAATATACACAACATAGTGCCCCGGTATTGCTTAGCGTTTTACGTAGTTCCACGTAAAAAGTCAAAAATTAGAAAGTTCCACCTTGAAAGCACATTTCTTATCTTAAAAAAATACTTTCAAAAAACGTTATGAATTTTATTAATTTTTTATAAAACGCATTACAAATTTTGTGCAAACTTTACGCAAAGAATCTCCTTAATAGTAGGACGAAGTTTATATAGGCGAGCCCATTTTTAAGTTAAATTAAACTAAAAAGGCATTGAATTTTAAATAGTACCTAAACAAATAGTATAATTTACCTATGTGCAATCTTCACGTGAAATTACAATATTCAATATCAAGATTACTCTTTAATAATCATCATTCATCGGAATGGAGTCAACAGATACCTGAAGTCGTAGTGCTTTCGGGTTGGCGGACAAACGTCCAAACAAACAAATTTACAAATTTGGATTTATTTAACCAAATAAACGTTACATCCACCTAGCCTCGTGACCATTAGAAGGTCTTGCGTCACAGCTAGACACAAAATACAACCCTCTTTTTGGGTAAACGGGTAATAATATCAAATACTAATAATAAATGTCTGCACGACCTAGCGGTTACATAAATCGTATTTCGTGGTGGCAATTTCCCCCAATACATTTCCAAAGACGGTCACCTAATCTATTGCAATACAATAAATTCCTTGTATTGGGCGCCGGGTGCTCCCGATGTTAAGTGGCCCGGCGTAATAGACAGCGAGAAATACTTCAAAAATGGCACAATATACACGTATGCTGTGACGTCATTTAATACAATAACGTCACAACATACACGTATGCTGTGACGTTATTTAATACAATAACGTCACAACATACACGTATGCTGTGACGTCATTTAATACAAGTATAACGAACACTGATTATTGTTCATTTCTGGGGGAGGCGATGATCTTTTATCGGCACAATCATTGTGCAGCATCCACACAATCTTTAGTAGTGTTTTATTAACGAGTTGATCGAAGGCGATAATAGATGATATGATTGGCGAGTAGAGTCTCATGTGTCATTGTCGGTTGTCGCCTATTACGAAGAGGAGCCATCCCGTTTCACGAAATTTCAAAAATCCAACCACTAAATACCACCTTCCTATATATTGCACATAATACACATACATTATTTTAACTAACATAAAAAAAGGCCGGCAATGTACATGCAACTCTAATGTTGCGAGTGCCCATGGGCGACAGTAGTTGCTTTCCATCAGGTTACCCGTTTGCTCGTTTGCCCCCTTGTTTTTATAAAAAAAAAAACAACTAATCAGACGACTTAATTTTCAAGATAATCATAATATATTCTATAGAAAAAAAGAAAAATCAAATGAGAACAGAATCGGAACATACATATTAAATTGTGCAAGTAAGAAACATAATTCGTTTAGAATTGCACAATTTTGTATTTTTAAATTACGAACACGTTATCCAATACAATTAAAGCTCATAAAACATCCCACGTGTGAAGCCCGCCTTATCCATAACCTAAACGACTTAACGACCACAAAAACAATACACTCCAACCGATATATCACCCAACACACCTGAACAAAGAAATAACAGCTATTGTAACATTACAGTTTTTATGGCTGTTTCATTTAAACCTGTGTTTTATTCCATGTAATTCTGACTGGGGGTGTTTTGAATTTTAATTGCGCAATAAAATAAACATGACGGCCATTGCGATTACTATAACTGATGATACATAATTATTTATTAGGTCGCATTGCTTGTGACAACTTTGCCTAAAATTGAGCGTACGTAGTCTAGTGGATCGACCTTTGGTTCGCACTCGAGAGGTTGCTAACGTTCGAGCCCGGTTAGAGGCCGATGGGACATATTCTAATCTCAAGCTCGTTTCAGTAAGAAGAGCTTGATCGGAGAAACACCATGGCCTCATAGAAAACCGGAGGGAACCAGCGCTTGCGCTGTGTTATCTCCAGTGAGTGAGTTTACCGGTGGCACAACTCAGTAACACAGTAGTAGTTGGAACAATAAAATCGATTTTAATTTAACAAAGCGATAACTAAAGTTACTTTAAATGAAACATATTATTTTGCATACGGAGTAAATTTGTTATAAAATATTTATTATGTAAATTGCTTTACATTATTTTTGTGCGTTTTATTAATTATTAAACATTATGCACGGGAGTTAAAATCGAGTAAATTATGTTCTGTTTGACTTGCAATTTTCAATTCAGGGTAATTTGCATTTTCACTTTTCACCTTTGTGTGAAAATAGCTTTTGGACTGTTTGTTGATTTCTTCATACAATTGCAAATTTTCCTGCTCAAACGATCTGAAATCGATGAACTGCAGTATATTATTACGCTGATATAATATTTTTTTTGCGAGAATTTTTGAGCAAACGAGCAGTCGGGTCACCTGATAGAAGGCAACTGATCATCGCCAATAGCCAGTTGTAACAACGGAAGCGTTGCGAGTAAATAAAAATAGTGTTCTACCGGTAATAAGGTTCTTAATGTTTAAAGCAGAAAGTAAATTCCATAACTTAACTTTAATTTCATTTTCTACTAAGAATTTAACTAAAATTTCTTTAGCGAAATTGCCTTCTAAGTTTATGTTACAGGGCAACATGATATCGGCTAAAATTAGGGATTTATTTCGCATTCAATTTAACAAAGCTTTGCCCGAGTCAAAGGATTTTCGAATAGGTAAAAGAAATAGAACATTGATTTTGCGTTTGAATTTAGTAAGCTAGAAGCTTTTAGAAAATATCGGGTACCTGTAAATCTGGTATACCAACATTTTTAGTATTTAGTTACCGTATATTTTCCGAGATGTAAGTTTCTATGTAATTTTTCGGGACTCAAGTATCTCTAGTACTGAGTTTCAGTAAAACTGGTTTTACATAAAGAGAAAAAAAGCCTGTTTCACCACTTACTGATAAGTATTATGTAGGCTATCCACAACATACCTGATAGATGAGGTATGGAAAATCTTAAAAATCAGTTGCGGATAGCCTATCAGGCACATGTTATCAGGAAGTAAAAACAGGCCTGTGGGAATGTTTCATCACTTCACATGAAAGCTATGGATTCATGCAGATAAATATACTGACAGATAAAACTCTCCCACATCTATAATATTGTAATAGAATCCGTAGATTTAGCACCAGAAACAAATTCTTGGTAAAAAATAAAACAAAATTTCTCTTACCAACTGAGTGTATCATTCTAAATTCAAAAACTTTTGCTTTAAACAACTCGGACACAAATTTAGATAGTGTTGATTTAAATTACAAATATAAATTGTGAGTCCCATGGCCGTTGAGATTATATTCATAATAGACCAACCCTTTTCACCGACAGCGGTTATAAATCGAAATCCGTCATCCTTTCGATTTCCTGACCGCGACAAAGATATTTCATAATACGGAATTAATATTCTTGAATTAACTTCGCTTAAGCGAATTGTGTGTTAACATTATCCGTTTGTGGTTATTTCTAATCCACACTTTAAAAATTTTAGTGGGGATCATCAATACTAATTATTTATTAAGGATAAAAAATCGGTGTAAATTTTAATTTGTTACTGATTCTAAAGACGGGAAGTTATCGTGTGAAATCGCTAAGATAAGAAGAAAAATAACTATCATATTTTGATTATGAAATGATCGTTATTTATATATTAATACGCGAGCGAAAAACTTTGTACCCCTTTTCAGGAAAGGCGCGTAGATGTGAAAGCATGGAATTTCTCCCAGTTATAGTTGAAATGGAGGTGTGCAGAATACTAATACTATTTTAAAATATGTTTTAATTTTGTATATTTTTATTAATAAAATGCTACGCATACTACAAACACGAATACTACCAATGTCTTGACATGACAAGATATTCATACATGAAATACTCTCTTTGTCTATATTGGAAGTTAGCCAAAAGCCAAAGCCAAATTTAAATGAAAATAAATTATAGTTTTTTATAGCTTCTCTACACGATGCATTTAAATATATATGGCCGAATTCCGACCACAGGGCGACCTTTAGTCAAAATTAATTACACATCTATCTTTTAAATCAGCCTAAAATACTACAGTTAAAATAGTCTTCGATCATAATATATTTTTAGTAATTGTCGACGTCTATCTATACAAATAAATAAAATTGAAGTTTCTGTTTGTAACATTAAAATAAACATTTCTTACTACTCGCATATGAAAATAGACACGGAACATAACTAAAATAACTTTTATTACGGCCCTATTTTGACGCAACTTTTACTGTTTGATGTATGCCAATACAATAAGGTACATGGCTTAGACTACTTTTTAACCGACATTAAATAGAAGGAAGTTTATGTTCGAAAATTTACTCTTTTGTTTTTGGATTTTCAAACTTCTTTCATTGTTGCGTAAGGTATAGTCGATTTAAGATATCATGCTCATAAAAGTGATAATCTGATGGCAATCCATGAGAAATCGACGGGAGTCCCTAAAATTTGTATTAAAAGTTATTGTGAATATGACTTATTCTGAAAAAATTTAATTCCTCTCCTCCATTATTACATCTTTATATCTATATAGATAAGAACATTTGAGTGTTTGTTACATTAAAACACTCTCAATGCGAGTTTCGAATTACGCGCGAGCGAAGCCGCGGGCAAAAGCTAGTTAAGAATATATTCGACGTCCACAGATTACTATAACAATGAAATATCATTATGCTGCTGCTATCATGGTACTGCCCACGCAGCTATAAAAGCTGCGTGGGCAGTACCGGGGACGGGCACGGGCATACCCGAGGTCCGTAGTATTTTATAGTCTAGGAGTTATATTAATAGTCTAGAATGCTCTCCCATTTTAAATTAAAAACTGACATGTTTGTTTGCACAAAAGTAGCCGGCAACGCACCTGCTACTCTTCTGATGTTGCGGCGGCGGTAGTTTCGATCAGGTAACCCGATTGCTCGTTTGCCCCTTTATTTTATAAAAAAAAAGTACTGAATTTATTTAATAAATTTTCGTCAGTAATTCGATGAGCATTTTGAATCCATATTAATATTTATTTTGAAATGTGAACTTTCCCATACACAAATTGCAATAGTTTATTTGATTTGTCATTCCAGTAACGTGACAACCAGGCGAATTAATTTTTATCATAGTCTTTGTTGAAATAAAGAGTAGCATAAGCGGTTTGCGAATTTCACGCGATCGAAGCTGCGGTGAAAAGCTAGCGTAAGACAATTAGGCTATTTTAGTTGTGAAAGCTAAGTGCCTAAAAATGTAACTTGTCTAGTCCTTTAAGCCACAAGCCTCCACCAAAATGAGTTTCTCTTAGTCTTATAAATGGCGAAAACACAAATAAAACTTAAAGAAATATAAAAGTTATTCGCGAGTTCTAGAAATATAATGAGGATTTTAATTTTAAATGCGATTCAGAGTTTTGGACTGCTCTTATCACGGCCACCAGCCACCGACTCCGAAGTGCCAGAATTATTTATGACTTGTTTTATTTATTATACAAATTACATCTATACTAATATTATATAAATGAGAAACTGTGTTTGTTTCTTTTGCGGGAATGTACGTGGTAGCCCCAAAGGAAGATCTTCCGACCGGGCGAGATGTTATGCCCGGAGCGTATATATATTCTGGACTTAGAAATCTTCAATAGCTCGATGCAGGATCATTATGCATCGTGGGTACCGCCCCACTTTTTTTTTCTTTCCTTTGCGCCCTAATAAAGCAACCAATCGACTTGAATTTTAGACTCAGTTGAAAATTTGGAGGAAATAACTAAATAACTAAGGATTATAATAATGTGTTTCTATATGCACAGTTTGCTATAAATAAAACATATGATAATATAAAAACGAAAATGAAAATCGAACTTTATTCAAATTGGAACAAGAACGAAATTTGCACAAAGTCGTCACGTATAAAATCAAATTAGAGGAGATACGGTGCGACTACAAGTTGTTCATAATTGAGGCAAGTCGACAAAGGCTGAGGAGAATGAGACAAATTGTATTAAAAGGGGATATAATCGTAGTAATACAAAATTTGTGTTACGCTGCACAAAATGTAATTTAAAACTGAGTAATTGAATTCGTTTATTTTACTAGTACTAACTTACTAAGTCATTGAGGAAAGTGACCAAGGAAGTATCCTTAATGCGTTTTTTTTTCGCTCATTTCTGTAACATTAGACATTTATTAGAGAATACGCACTGGTGGAAAGAAATCCGCAAAAAAAACTATTTGAAAAATGCGCTATGCGAACGGTTTCTTACTTTCGCACTCAGAGATTTAATATTTTGCGACTATCCTAATGACACCTAAGGGGCATTTATTTGGATTTAATTTCAACCTGTATAATGAAGATAAATTTTAATTTAATTAAGAGTTTCACAAATTATTTAATTTCAGATATAAAAATAATATGTATCTTTTAGTGCGGTAGTTAATCTGAATAGAATTTAGTTCAACTTTGAAGTCTTGCTTATCGGCACGAACTGCAGATCCATTCGGCGCCATCTGTGACTTGTGACAATAGTTTCAAATTATAAGAAATAATAATTAATTTGAGCTACCTGGCACAACGGATAGCAATTGCCATCCAACAGGGCAATGCTATTAGTTTGCTCGGTACTCTGCCAGATGGGACGATTAAGAAAAGGTTTTCTATTTATAGTTTTAATACTTTTAATTATTTTAAGTTTGTATTTTGTAACGTTTAGTTGATACTTTAATTTATTATAATTTTGTCTAATTAGTTTTTTTTAATTATTGACTAATTATTAACATTATTGACGGATGTGGTAAAACTATTTTAAGCTGACATGCACATTATATTTGAGGTATGTGAAGGACACAATAACCCTTTTTAAATGATATCTGGCTTTGAGCATGCAGCAACAAGTATTGAAAACTGTCATACTGCTTTGAACTTCATTGAAAAGTTTTGCTGTGGCATAGTCATACTTTGGAACAGACCCGATTAAACGTCGAAAGTCTTAATGGAAAATTGGCGTGAAACATCGCTATTTCTACAAGTGTAAATTTACTAATGGCATAAATAAAGTGTCAGTGGTCCATCTTCATAAACTGACCGTGTGAATCTTGCATGTGCGCGCTGTAGCATCCATGCGCCGCGCCGCCGCACGCGGACATTCTGTAAGCCTCTAGTTGCACACTGCCACCACGCTTATATATTTACCCGAATGCACCAGAACTCAGAAGAAGGGTTATATTTTTCAAGATTTTGAACGGTTCCTGCAGTCGGGCTAGAGAGCCCGACTCCAAAGGCAGAGGTTTTTGGACATTTAGCTCGTTTGCGTATGCGTCCGGCTGTACATGCACGGTCTACAGTCCGTTTCTGTTATGATGATCTACTAGTCCTGTATTGTAGATTATTGAGAAAATTTTTAAATGCTATTAACTTACACACTCCTCCGTCGGAAGAGGGATTCTAGTAGAACGATTCCCTACTAAGTTCCCTTGTTGCTACTATTCTAGAACATACCACGAACTGAGTGGGTCAGTTAGACAGTTATAGTAAAAGATGTTTCATCTCAAACAAAATATGTCCTACTTTTGGAGCACTAGATTATATACTCTATTACCGTGTAAGGACAGCGCACTGCGTTTACACGAGAGTAACAGTAATTAAACATTATAAGTGTTCTATTATTAATAAGTAGGCCGCCATGAGTATTTGCAGATTTAAATTATTTTAATTGTACTCTTGAATAAATGAGACACCGTCTGTCAACAACTTTTATCAACTCTTCAAAAGTAATGAACCTTTCACATAATTTCTGTTTTTGCTCTTATTTTGAAATATTTCTGGCATGTTTTAAGTACAAAATACAAATGAATAAAGTAGGAAACAAAGTTTTACGTAACAAAACAAGTGAGAATCTATTTTTATTGCTACGTGTAGTGGAGGGGTTTGACACGTGCAACTCGTCTAGTTAGGTGATTTGTGTTTTTGGTCATTAGTGTCTGGTTTACACGTATTAAGTAGATAAGTAGTCAACTAAATTTTAATTGAATTTAAGGGCATTTAACTTTATGTAAACACAAAATTTTGTAGCAAGTAGCAAGTTAAATGACTTAAAATCACGTTAAAATTTAACTCCCCCATAGGACAGAACTCGCCTAGTTTGGGAGACCGTTAAATTAATTAACAAAAAATTAAAACCGACTTCCAAAGGAAAAAAACAAACATAATAAATAAAAAAACCTAAAAACCGAATTCTGAAACAGGCATTATTAAAAAAATAAATATTATTTACTACTTTTTAGTTTCTTATTATCCTTTGGAAGTCGGTTTTAATTTTTTGTTAAAAATAATAGTAATTTTACTCTTTTTAGCTATCCAAAGTTATTATTCCTTTACCTATTGAGAACCACTAGACATAATACATTCTTTATGTTATTTCAGGGGCAAGAGAGCAGACGGATAGTCTGATGAAAAGCAACTGCCGTCGCCCGTGGACCCGCGTAACATCCGAAGAGTAGCATGTTTTCTAATTTTCAATTAACGTCCCAATTAAATTCACAAGGTTTAATCCCCCATTATCTATACCCAGTGCATCTACAAACTAT
>JAOTAV010091602.1:0-11432 GCA_026546445.1 Cyclargus thomasi | reverse complement strand
CCCCTCCCCCACATCCCCACTACCCTCTCCCCACTCTCTCACTAATGAAACATTCTACTAACAATACTTTTGTTCTGATGCATTTTAACGCCAAATAAATTCAGACAAGTAGTCCTATTTGATGCACTAGCTGACGCCCGCGACTTATATCATTTACGTGACACATCACACAATACATAGGTGAAACTTTATAAATCACCCGTTTTTAGGGTTCCATTACCAAAGGTTAAAAACGGGGTTCTATTACTAAGACTTCGACGTCTGTCTGTCTGTTATCCCAGAAAAATGTATTCCCGCAACAAAGTTAGGCGGTGTTGTGAACATCGAGTAGCAGAAAGAAAAATCATTTATTTCTGAGTAAATTTGCAACAAATGTTTTCAGAATGTCTACTTTGCCATTCAAGAAATATATTGCAGTATAATTTTTTTTTAACTTTTATCGAGGAATTTTTCCCTGAACTTATAGTTCATCAGAAAAAAAAAGTACCGTGGACATAGATTGGCACAGTTTTTTTGTCTCTTCTAGGTTTCCGTACCCAAAGGGTTATCGTCTGTGTATATTTATTATTATTTATTTATTATGTATGTGTTAGTATATTTATTATTTTCTGTTAGCGGGGGGGAGAGGTTCGAAACTCCGTGTGTATGGTCAAGGCCGTTGGCGCATGTAGGAGCCTTAACTCTGCCTGTCCTGTCCTTACGCTTATAAATGCCGATAAGCGATAACCATCATCGTTTTCGACATTTTGATGCCATCATAATCAGAAGAAAAAACTCTATCGACGTGTATTACCAACATTTTTTTAAGCCATTATAGTCATCGAGTTATCAAAATTAATATTGCCGTTATTAAGTATAATAGGGGAAAAGAGAGCCAGTTGACAGATCTTCAATATGGCGGGAATATGTCAATTCCATATAAATCGTGAACTGCCGGCTGGGTTTGACAAAGAACGACCAAATCATTTAGATCCACTGTATCCGTTTAAACTTCCCTGATTGTACCTTAGAGAAATTGCCGCGTTTGCAGCTAACCGACTTCCACCGGTCATCAATTTCACCTGTGGAGCAGATGCGCCTGACGTCCTGCATCTGCTCACACGAGTTTATTTTTAAACAGGTCGGGGATGTTTTTATATCGAATACGTAACGGTTGTACGACCATGTAGCCACACTCATAACTCCGATGCGACAAAAAATGTTTATCGCGGGGAGCTGTACATTTTTCCGGGATAAAAGTATTCTAAGTCCTTCCCGGGCGCAAAGTATCTCCATTTCAAATTCCATCAATATCGATTTAGCGGTTCTAGCGACAGACAGACACACTTTCACATTTATAATATTACTAAAGAATGGAAATCCGAAAGTGTGTCTGTCTGTAACTCCTTTACGCCCAAACTGCTGAACCGATTTCGTTGTAATTTGGTGTACCCGTACTTTTGGTCCCGGGAAAGAAATTAGAATACCTACTAGTAATAATAAAATGTATAGAAGTGCATCCGTTGTCTGATTGCGATAACACAAGTTCAACTTAGCATGGGATTTGACGACGTGACGTTCGCATTATTTATACTATTCTATATTATTGAGTGTTAAAAAAAAATTCAGAATTTGAAAAAAAAAATTAATCCGAAAAACGTAATTTATCCGTGGGCCGTGGCTTTGTTCGCGCAATAATTGTACCTCAACCTATCTATACAAAATTTTATCATCTACGTACTCGAACGTCCGAAATCAAAAATCCGTTCATTACTTCCTGAGTGATTGACTGGCATACTTCAAGACAAACAAACTCCAGCTGTCTTCAAAACCAGAGGACTTGCAAGTGCGTAGCTGTGTTATTATTTTGATTTAATCTCTTGTGAATAACCAGACGTGTGACTTGTTGATAAGAAAATAGGTATGAGAAAAAAAATAATTACGTTGGAAATTGCGTCGTCCTTGGACGTCCTGCGTTACATTTTACCGCGTGAAATTGTACGGTTGCCGTGTTTTTATACGTGCAAAATAAATCTTAAATAATTACATTGGTTGTGGTTGTGTTGGAAACTCAATAATACAATAATATGATAATAATAATTATGATTTTCCTAACATTCATAAAAGGAGGATGTGTTTATATGTTTGTTTAATTTTATAATAACATTTATTTGCATAATTTTAATTACAACTATTCGTGTTAGAATACAGTATTTCAATGTTTCCATCCTTATAATTTTAAGACGCGCCTTTAAAAAATATTTACATACATTTTTTTTAATTCGTAAAAAATATTTTCCTAGGACTCAGAGCAAGAAAAAAATGTAAATATTTAAATTTCTTACCTTTACAGTGTTTTATAATGTAGGCCCAATTTAATAAAATTCCAGTGTAATTCACGGACTAAGTCAGTGTTTATTTTGCTCAATGTTTCGCGCACAAACTCACTATGAAGAATACTGTTTGTACCTAATGCAACCTGAAATCGGCCGATTAAAAGCACAGAAGATTGGAATTTTCACAAGTCACAATACGCGCCGATATAGATGCGAGTTGATAACTACGTTTGGCCAGTTTGGCGCGAATGCGATCCGCTGTATTATCGTCATTCTTACTACTTTACGGGCTATTGAACGATAAGGTGTGTTGTGGTTGCAGCGACATCTATTGTCCTTCATTGACACTACTTGCCAGACGCAATTTGTAGAAGTAACGTTCTATAAGGCGTTTTAGTTTTACTTCTGCCCGAGAGACGACGCTAGTTTGCATAAAAACGATTTTTAATTTAAATTCGAAAAACAATATTTACTTGCTCAAAAGCAAAATATCATAGTCAACTTTTCATATTATAAATCAATAAATATATTTTTTTTAGTTACATTACAAAAATGTTTTTTTCATTTTAAAATTAAAACTAAAAAAAAATATCTGTCAGATATCGTGACGCTCTTTAAGTTTTGACACTTGACAGCGAATTTCAAAATATTTTTTGTCACTTGTCAGTTTACGCTTTTTGTTCGTCTCGTCGGTCGTGTGAAATGTTTTAGTGCCTTGACGTTATAATAATTTTAAGATATTTTGTAAACATGCTTTATTTATCAGATATAATTAATAAGATTATATTTTAAAAGCATAAAAGTATAGATTAAAGTGTTACAATGTTCAAGTGCTGGCCGAGTGTGTTGTGCATTCTTGTGTGTGTAATTTTATTAGTTCTGACAAAGGATACTGTGGAGACACATGAAATAAGTAAGTATTGACTCAATATACCTTTCAGTACAAGTCTGCCACGCTAAGTTATATAAAAGAGGTATAAACTTTTTACAAAATCACACAAAAGACAGTTCTTGGTAGTTCATACGAGTTCCGAATGCTAATAGTTAACATAACGTTTTAACATCTGTCGTGAAGTTTCGTTGGTTTCCGGAGCCGTTCCAAGTCGTACACAACCAAAACTTAACATATATAGACAGATTGTGATTCATATTGCTAAATATAAGTATTTGATAGGTATTGTGCTTAAAGTTATGATTTCGGAACCTGTGACCTCTATATTAAATTATTGTTGAATTCGATGTAAACCAAGTGTTGTATGGGGTAGTATAGCTACCCCATACAACACTTGGTAAACATCGAAATGTCATGGCTTACATACAATTTTATATCAACTTTAAATGTAAAGAAATATATATTTGTAAACATAACTCTCCAAAGCTGCACTGACACTTTATTAAGGGTATAGTTACGCCACTGATTGTCATGATCCATATTTATAAAGTGTGTAAGGATAACTGATAACATAGATTTGATATTGCCCAAAAAAAAACATCAGGTCTAAAAGCATTATTGTAAAAAAACTATCAACTCCTAACAATCAACTCCTAACTAAGACTAATTTATTGACAACTTCTGTGGCTCAGTTGGTAAGCATGTTGGTTGCAGGTTTGATTCCCGCTCAAAAAAAAAGGTTTTTAATGTTCCTGGGTCTTGGATGTGTATTAAACATGTGTATCATATTATAAAAAATCTTAAATAGGTATTGAATATATTTCCATTGTATGGTAACCATAATACAAGTCCCTCGGGTACTTACCACAGGACCAGACTGATATGGTGTGAAGCATCTATAGATATTATATTAATGTATGAATAGACTATGACACTATACACCTTGCAATCAATGAATAAATCAAATGTTTCTGTATGAACAGGAGTGTCCCTAATTGGAACATTTATTGTGACTGATAAACTGTGTCAAACTGTCTTGTGTCGGCATTTGAGCCTCTGTGGCCTAGTTATTCCAAATATTGTTGCTTAGCAGGTTACCTTATTCCTTAGACAGTCTGTCTATTTATTGACCCGGGTTACATATGCGTCATAGGAAGCTTATATCAGAAAAAAGGTAGCAAATAATATGATGATTCACCAGCTACTTCCGATAGGCAGGACGTAGCGTTGAATATGCTAATTGCTACATTGTATTATCATGATAAATAACAAGAGGGCCAGTGGCGTAACTATCTGGGTCATGTAGCGAATTGTGGTATTCTATCAATTGATATTTAAGAGTTACTATCAATTTATGTCCGTGGCCTAGTGGCTAGACCTTTGGTTCGCACTCGAGAGGGTGTAGGTTCAGATCCGGGCAGAGGCTTGTACCAATACTACATATCGTACAATAAAGGAAAACATTTTGAGGGAACCTGCACATGGTTCCAGACATATTGACTTGTTTTCTTTTTAAATGATAATTACGGGGCAAGCGAGCAAACGGCTTACCTGATAGAAAGCAACTGCCGTCGCTCATGGACACTCGTGACATCCGAAGAGCCGCAAGTTCGTTGCCGGCCTTTATGAGGGAATAGGGATAGGGGGATTAGGGAAGTTGTGCCACCTGTAAACTCACTCACTGAACAAAACGCAGCATAACGCCGTTATACGTCAGTTTTCTGCGAGGCCATGGTATCACTCCGGTCGAACCGACCCATTCGTGCATGGCTCTCCCGCAGCAAATTCTTCTTCAATCCCCTGGACTGGGAGGACTATGCTGCGAGAACGCGGATGTGAGACAGACAACCACTAAAAATAAAATTCCCTGATTTAGATGCTAAAATAATTAATGTAATCGTCTCAGGTCAGAAACCTCGTTTAGTAACGTGATCGTTAAATTATCAGTTTGCATGCGAAAATCACGAATCATTTGTTTTAGCACCATTATAAGTATTAATCAGCGTTTTGCATACGTGTCCAACACCTCATCGTTATTATTACAGTAGCGTATTCGCTGGGTGTGCACATCGCGCACGGTGGCAAAACAAGGAAATCTGGGTGAGCGGCATACAAATTGGCATTTTTTAGGGTTCCGTACCCAAACGGTAAAAACGGGACCTTATTACTAAGACTTCGATGTCTGTCTGCCTCCAGGTTGTATCTCAAGAACGGTAATAGGTAAAAAGTTGAAATCTCCACAGAATATGTATTTCTGTTGCCGCTATAACAACATATACTAAAAACATCATAAATTAAATATTTAGGTAACAGTCTCTTAGTAGGTGACAGTTCAAATCCTACCTAGACGAATTAGTATTTTTTGTCTATTTCTTCTTTTAAAAATTTTGAACTTTTTTATAAATTTAAAACTGTTATAAATTTTTAATTTGTTATTATAATTTTAAAACTTCCAAAAAGACGTTTTCCCAATTTTTTCCTCTACGTGCTGATACGGGACCCTTTGTGCGCGAGTCCAAGTCGCACTTCGATAAACACCCACTCGACGAAACATAGCGCAAGCGCTGTTTCATGACGGTTTTCTATGAGTCCATTTCTCCGGTCGTGCCAGCACATTTGTGCTGAAGCTTTTTCACGAGAACTCTCAGATCCTTAGAAGCTAATGCTCGAAATTAATTCCCCAAACTTCCGTCGGTTTCTCATGGCACTTAAAAATTATTTCCCGAAACATGTCTTGTCCCATGCCGCAGCCATTCGGCTAAAAATATAAAAGGATGTGACGTCATTAGTCCTGGGGAAGTGACTCTTCCCATATCGGCTCAGAAATAACATAACCAGTTGCCTTGAACTGCCTTCTGACATATAAACTATGATAACAGAGCTCTTAGTAAACTGGTCACACCGACCAGCTAGCAAGAACTCGCCCGCAAGTCCGTTGTACCGAAATTCGTTTATCGCGCAAGAACCGTACATTTTTCCTGGATAAATAGTATCCTATGTCCTTCACCGGGACTCCAAGTGTCTGCGTACCAAATATCTGCATAATCGGTTCAGCGTGAAGAGCGGTAACAGACAGAAAGACTTGCATTTACAATGCAATATTGGAAATATGGATTGGAACTCAGAGGTCTTGTTCAGTCGGTGGCACCTACCAGTCAACTTGGCCTGCATAACGGTTCTGTTAGTTGGCGCACCAGTTCAACTCAGAACAGCTGGTAAGTCGTTGGCTTGGCTGTTTTTTTTTTTTCTTATTGTACTCCCGGTTCGTAATTACTTCAATAATGTTCTACAATAGATAAGTTTATTCGTCCCATGTGATATAAAATAGTGTAGCTCTCGGT
Source organism: Cyclargus thomasi (assembly GCA_026546445.1). Lineage (NCBI taxonomy): Eukaryota > Metazoa > Arthropoda > Insecta > Lepidoptera > Lycaenidae > Cyclargus > Cyclargus thomasi. Next base: position 4,884 of record JAOTAV010091602.1, on the reverse strand, counting down.
TCTCACAAATGTTTAAGTATGCGGTACGGAAAAATCTTTCTTTTTTAAATGTTTATTAAAAAAAAAATATAAGGCAATTTATTCCCATTCCCATAGGTGCAAACAAAAATCATTAAATATAGTTACAACTTACGATATGACAATTCTTGTCTTATACATAAATCTACCAATTTTAATAGCATTTTGGCTTCATTGGATATAGCTAAAGCTAAAATCCTATTGCAAACTCCGGTTATAAAAAAAAATTCGTACAAGAAAAGCTGCATCGTATAAATCGATCTCAAATACCAAAATGACAATTGGAAAACAAACCCCCTAGACAAGTGACAAGCGATTCTCGTTTACGAAAATATCCACAGCCGAACATATAACCTCCTCGTTTTTGGAAGTCGGTTAAAAATCGCTTGGCGTGTTTACGTATGGGATTGACATTGTCGAATGAAAAGTCACGTCAGAAGAGAGCAAAAACTTGAGAGAACGTGTTTCCGATGGTTAAACAGCTTTAACAGGTCACGTCGTATCAAGCGATAGCGCGATTTTGACGTACTCAACTCGTACGAAGAAACTAGCAAATAAACAAGTTGGTTGTATGAGAGGGTTGTATGACTAAACATTTAATTTATTTTTATTTGCCGTTACAGCGGCAGTAGAAATATCGTATTCTGTGAAAATTTTAGCTCCCTAGCTAGTTATTGAGATACTGCCTGGAGAAAGACAGACGGACTGACAGGGTCCCATTTTTTACCCTATGGGCACGGAACCCTAATAAAATAATGAGTTTGTCTTTACGTCCGTCAGGGGGAAATGGCTGTCATGGTGTCTTTATGCAACATGGCGGATGCAGCCAACATGGCGTCAGGAAGTTGGCTTGTTTCCTATTACTATAATGGCTGGGTAGTTAAATTAATAGGCCCTATCAATAGTTAAAGCTGTAATTAGAAAAAAGTCATGTTATATTATAGTACTAGATGACGCCAACTCTCGTCAAAGGGACCAACATCTAGCTCTATATATCTAGCTTTAGGGTTACGTATCTAAAGGGTATAACGGCACCCTAGTACTAAATTCGATGTCAGTCCGTCTGTCTGTCTCCAGGTTGTAAACCAATAACGATTATAGCTAGAGGGTTTAAATTTTCACAGACTATCGTGTATATTGAGGGAAATTGAAAGAAAGCCAGTTGACGGATCTACGTTATTTGGTCGGTATATGTCAATTCCATGTAAGCCGCGATCTGTCGACTGAGTTTGACATAGCTGACCAAATTACTTAGACCCACGATCTGTATCTGTTTTAACTTCTCTGATTGTGCTTCTGTTGCCGTTATAACAACGAATACTGGAAACAAAATAAATTAAATATTTAAATGAAGGGGGGCTTGCATACAACAAACGCATTTTTTGGCCATTTACTTTCTTTTGATAATAGATGTCGCTGTTGGTCGCCTGTGTGGCGGTATTGCTTAACAGTTCGTGATCGGTTAAAGCTATTTAACTTTCGAACCGCATTTTCTTAAACGTTTGTTCTCCACTGGTACGGAACCCTTCGTGCGCGTGTCTGTCTATCGCACCTTTTTTTTTTGGTCACCCGCCGGTTTTTTATTTGGTCTAAGATCTAACATAGCACCTTCAAATTTCGCCGGTGATACATGATCCAGCTGTGCACGGGTTGGAAATTGGCATCGTAACTTTAAGGTTTAATCTCATGAGTTTTATTAATGAATGTTATGCATCGATTTAATTCAACGCGGTATTTAGGTATGCTAACTGATGTAATGTAATCTATACATATAATAGAACAGTAAAATTGGAGTGTCGGTACATTTAATATTTTTACAAACTAATCAATGTGGGGGGTGCTAAGGAAGAGTGATAGAACACAGATCGACAAAAAAAGTTATCTGTTTGTACGCGCTAATCTCAGAAACTACTAAATAGATTCGAATAAATCTTTTCAATAGCTATGATGTCTAGGCAACACATAGGATACTTTTCATCCCGGGAGAACTGAGAACACACTCGTGCCGAAGCATGGCTGTCCCGCGGCAATGAGCATCCGTGTTATGCATTTGAGATCGGAAAATGTCTCATTGATACACACGCCTCCGCTGGGATTCAAACCTGTACCCTCTCGAGTGCGAACCCCAACGGTGTTCCAGCTTTTTCGCTTTAGGCAGGGTCACAGGATACACGGAGTACACAACCGTGACCACTGTTGATCCCGGCGACACACTGGCACCGGTGGGAACGAGTAATGGACCAATTGACGTGCTTTATGAACAGACCCAGAAGCTAGTCTATCTACCGTTAATTAAAAATTCCGCTTCCGGCATATCTGATACCATCAGTCATGGAACACGGTCGACGTAATCCGAGCTAAGTGCTGACAGTGGCTCTACCATGAGTTCGAAGCAATGGTACTTGTCGACACTCGGTAGCGACCACGTAAATTTTCAGTATGGATACGATATCGTACAGCGCCTCTAGCGGCCACTTGCGGAACTAAGCTTTCCATACTAAAAATTTACGTAGTTGCTATCGAGTACAAAAACTATTGCTTCTAACTCATGGTAGAGCCACTGGCAAATGCCCCGAATAACCGAGTTTCCGACTGACCGATGGTTTTATAGTAATTAGATTGCTGTCCCTCTGTCACGTTCTGTTAATCTTTGACGAAGTTATCTCACACTAGATGACGCCGACCGCCGGCTTCAGTACGGAGGCATGAATTCGAATCCCATCGCGTACTTTTTCTTGTACAACTTTCTAAATTTAAAACTTCTAGAAATAACTAGGTTTTGCCAATTTTTTGCTCGGTACTGGCATGGAAACCGACGCGTGGGTGGACAACTCGCACTTGGCCGTTTTTTTTTAAATATTAGTTTAATACATAATTATTGTCAAGTTTACCAGTAATAATTTTCCCTAAAAACCTAAACGTTGTATGGAAGCTATTGTGTGTTATTTATCCTGACTCGACCGAAATATATTTTCGAATGGGCCGGCTCGACCGGAGTGATACCACGGCCTCACAGAAAACTGGTGTAAAAGGGCGCGTTGTGCTGCGTTTCGTTCAGTGAGTGAGTTTACGGGTGGCCCAACTTCCCTAATCCCCCTATCCCTATTCCCTCATAAAGGCCGGCACACACTCTTCGAATGTTACCAGTGTCAATGGGCGACGGCAGTTGCTTTCCATCAGGTAGCCTGTCTGCTCGCTTGCCATCTAAATGACCTCCATACGAACACGGAACTGAGCACATTGTGTGCAACAATAACTTTGTTTCAGTTAAGGGGTTTAACACAGTGAGTCAGAGGCACGTGTGCATTTGTGAACTTCACACTTAATGCGTTAAAATAAAAAATGCCACATTATAACATAGGTTTTATTGTCCAATGACATTGGTCTAGCTACCCATGACGCCGCTTTGTAGTGGTGTAGATCAAATTGAAACCTATAGCTTAAAGTTATATCATAAAGTTTCGTTTTATTTTATTAATTGTGTGCCGCGGCCGCTGGCAGCGAAGATCAGGATACTTTTAGTTATAAAACGATCCTGATCTTTTCGAGCGAAATTTCTGAGGCTGGTTTGAGTCTAACCTCGAAGGGGATTAGGGAAGTTGGGCCATCGGTAAACTCACTCACTGGACGAAAGACAGCACAACACTGTTTTACGCCAGTTTTCTGTGAGGCCGTGGCATCACTCCGGTAGAGCCGGCCCATTAGAAATATATCGGTCGGTCGAGTCAGGATAAATAACACACCATAGCATCCATAGAACGTTTCCCATTCGTGCCGAAGCATGACTCTCCCACGACAATGAGCATCCGTATTAAGTATTTGAGAGCGGAAAATGTCTTATTGGTATACGCATCCATCGGGGCTTAAACCTTGCACCCTTTCGAGTGCGAACCAATGGTCTTACTCACTAGGCAACAGACGCTCTATAAAGTGTGTGGCAAATTTCTACGTACTACTTAACTAAATTACTCGATAATTCTGTTCTAATCGATTCGTTTCTTACGGTGAAACTAATGTGACTGTTTCGTATCAGTCGCGATAATCGCGCGCCGCTGTCAGTGTGAAGTGCCGTTAGTAACAGTTAACGATTACGGTTAACCGCGATACACAGATTAACCAAAATGTAATTTTACTACGTTAACTAACCGTTATATAATTATTGTTGGTGGCTATCTGTACATTAATACGTGAGCGGAAATCTTTGTACCTCTTTTTACGAAAGACGCGTAGATGTAGAAGCATGAAATTTTTCTCAGTTATAGTTTATATGGAGGAGGAGCGTTGAATATCAACATTATTTTAAAATTATATTGTTTAAAGCTTGCATATTTTTTAATAAATAAAACGCTACAAACACAAAAATATACAATATTTTGACATGACACGATAATCATATACGAAATTATCTTTTAAACAAAAGAATATTTTATAAAAATGGTTGAAGTCTGTGATTTTTTTTAATTGAATGGCCTGGTATTTTATGCCAAATTGAAGTCTGCGATTGAATTAATAAATATTATTGGTCGAATGTCGACCACAGGGCGATCTCTTGAGTATGCTTCAAAAGTTGTAGATCCATTTTTGGATGTAGGTATAATGGGGGAAATTGAAAAACAAAAAGGAAATAGCCAGTTGACGGACCAACGTCGTTTGGTCGGAATATTTCAATTACATGGGTTGGCTCTGCCTCTGCGGCGCCCCTTGCCATCTAGCGCCCTAACGCCGCTACTGTATAGATTGTAGTAGTCACTATGAAATCGTTAAGCTTTTCCTAATTAGTTGATACCAGGCAATCGATACGGGGCTGGGCTCTGTTAATTACAGCACGCACGATCGCGGGGAGTGCCCGGTCGTAAATATTGGGGG
>JAOTAV010091591.1:0-11433 GCA_026546445.1 Cyclargus thomasi | reverse complement strand
ATTCGTCAATACTTAAAAAAAAAAAAAAAAAAAAAAAAAAAAAAAAAAAAAAAAAAAGGCTTTAAGTAGCAAAATTATACAATTAAGGGGGTGAATAAAGCAAAAAATAAAACATCGTCTTTCTCTCTTTACACTTACGACCGATATTCATATGACAGGTGAAACAGAACGACGTGGAATCGCCGTGAAAACAGTTTTTTCTTAACAACTCGATAAATATACATAATTAAAAAAACGCTTCTACAGAAACTTGGTAACAGAATTTTGTATCGTTTGTTGAAGTACTGAGTCCATCGAATGCGCCGTTTTGCGAAACGAAGAAATATGCGTAAAAATTAGAGGCATGTTTATGATTATTTTTTATCAAGTAAATTTTAAGCTATCGTGTTTTCGCTAATACAGACGCTCACGAATATAATGTAGTATCTATGTTTAAAAATGAAACAATTTGTAGCTTATTATCAAGTATAAAACGGAATTATGCAATTGTCAATTTTGCTTTTATCGCCCTCTTAAATGAAAAATGATACGATTGGAACTTGATAGTAGTAAAAAGTAACAACTTAAAATGTATTTCCTGATTAGTAGAAATTGGCATTGGCATAGAGAAACTATACTATGCTTGGTCTATGGTGTTATGAACTACGCGGTACTTAAGATGCAGCTTTATCTAGAGCAGTGACTCTCCGGTGGTCCGCGGACTAGTAGTCCTGGAATCATCTCTATTATGGAAAAGGGGTCCGCGAGCTGATGCTTCTGAGGTACCTAGGATGAACTTGAAGAAGAAGTTATTGAAATGCAACACGATCCACACAAACATCGTCTTGATGAATGGCAATCTTCTAGTGCGCTTTTCGCGTAACTTCGCGTAAACGCCTCGTACAGTAAAACTCTGGAATGAACTATCACCAGCAGTATTTCCGGACCGATACAACCTGCAAACTTTCAAGAAGAGAGTATATTCCCTTTTAAAAGGCCGGCAACGCACTTGCAACCCTACTGATGTTGCGAATGTCTATGGGCGTCAGCAGTTGCTTTCCATCAGATAACCCGTTTGCTCGTTTGCCCACTTACTTTATATAAAAAAACGATAAAAACTTGAAAGACATTTTAGTCAAACCAACCAACCGGGAATAGAGATAGGGGGATTTGGGAAGTTGCGCCACCGGTTAACTCACCCACTGAACGAAACACAGCACAACGCCGTTACACGCCAGTTTTCGCCATTATGCTTGTCGTTTGAGTAGTCACTAGGCTATAGGCATACGCTTAGAAGTAACATTGAAAATTTACTTCAAAGAGTCCCCTGTAAGATAGAGTTTTTATAGGAAACCTAGTTCCGCTCTCGTTTTTAAATGGCCAGTCGTATTTAAATGTTGATACATTGGAGTTATATCGCATAGTTATTTATTAACAATAATTTATAGTTTACTGCTCTAAAAATATTCACGGTAAAAATATAGCATGGAGAAATACTGCTCATATTCTGTGTTGTATAGCGCTATGACTGAATTACACACACAGGTCATTTATTTTACTCAGGACTAAAAAATTAAAAAAGAATTTCATAATATTTAGCATCATTAAAATTTACAATGATTTTTAAACTACGCATAAAGTTTCGAGCTGAAAAACTTTAAAAATTATTTTGTTAATCGGACTACGGGCATCGTAAGCCGACTCTTTTCGCGCCCTGTTCTTTATGCACTTGAAATTGCAATGGAAAAGAAAATTCTCGGGATTGTACAAGTTCACATTTGCTATAGGTGACCCTTAAATAATTAGAAAATTGTCGATAAACTTATTTCCCAGCTAATTCTAAAGCGAATTTTACAGCAAGGCAAAAACACACCGATGGTCGCGAATCCTCTTTTTGAAAGCACTCCCCTGACAATCTGCCCCAGCATTGAAATACTTGGCGTTAACATTTTTAGTGAAGTCCTGTTCCGTCATCTGGAGAGTAAGGCTAGGTTAGCCTCAAAGAAGCTTGGTATTTAAACTGAGCGAGACAGTATTTTAGTCCGATCCAACGCCTGAAGCTTTACAAGGCACAGGTTCGGCTCCATATGGAATACTGTTCTCATCTCTAGGCAGGGGCACCTAAATACCAATTGCTCCCTCTAGATTGTATCCAGCGAAGGGCCGCTCGGATTGCCATAGTGTTTCAAATAAGCTGGACCCCCTGGAGTTGCGCCGAGATGTAGCTTCGCTCTGCATCCTTTATAGACTTTATCACGGGGAGTGCTTAGAGGAATTATTCCACTTGCAGCTTTTCGCCATCGACTAACGCAGAAGGTTGACCATCTATATCGTCGTGATGAATGGCAGTCTTCCACAGTACGATTTTTGCGTAACTTTCTGCCTCGCACCGTAAAGCTCTGGAATTAACTATCACCAGCAATATTTCCGGACCGCTATGACCTACAAACCCTCAAGAAGAGAGCGTATTCCCCTTTTCCTAGTGTCTATGGGCGGCGTTAGTTGCTTTCAATCAGGTAGCTCGTTTGCTTGTTACTGTACTATACTCCTTAAGTATTAATATATCTATCTTCATGACACCTTGATCGGCTTTGAAGCAATGTATGGTAACCAGCTGTTGACAATTTCAAACTTCTATAATTCTTAAACTAGAAGTTATTTCACAAAAATATTTGGTAGAGGTAATATTACCTATAGGTAGAATATTCAAATATTATCAAAATCGGATACATCAACCTATTTTTCATGTCCGCTTGGGGTGGAATACCCCATATGCTATTTACCATTATTTAGCATATAGCATCATATTCTAAAGATAATAATTTAAAATCTTGGTGTGCGTCCCCCCGAAGTGACCGGCCACCGCCCCGCGTCGTAAATACAAACCTAGGTATTCGTTATCAATACACTAGACCTAGGCTATCTATACCAACCTTGGACGGTTTCGCGTCGGAATTTTTCTATTACCTTCCTATTTCATTTGTCATCCGCCTACAAATAACATGAATTCCAATGAAAATTAGATTGTATATTAGATTCGGCCGGTGAAAAGTTTTTTTTACCCACTACTAGATGCTTTATGCTCTTCGTATCAAATCACAACTAAATTTTTAAGTAGTATGGATTTTTTTTGTACTTTTTTTACAAACATTTAAAGCCTAAAATAACTCAAAATGGTTCAGCCGTTCTTGAGCAATAGCGAGTCTATAAAAATCTAAACAATGCTCTAAAGGCTTTTCGTTCAAATCTTTCGTTTGTATTAGAGTTAATTTTTTTTTTTTTTTTTTCGTTGCGCATAAGAACTTTATTCACATATTTAATATTATCTTTTGTCCCATTTATTATAATATTTTCCCTTTTTAATTCTACGGTTACACAATACAATATAAGGACGGTGAAAGGGTAGCTGCGACGAGGGTTACTGGCCTAGGCGTGCCCAAGGCGATAGCTTGTCCCGGCTCATGTAAGGACTATATAGGGCTGGTCGCACGGAAGCTGAAGGTAAGGATTCCTAGCATACCTTTCAGGGCGGTACATGGTTGAGCAGCTTCCTGTTATGCGATAGCATTTACCGCTATTGTGCTAGTGATGTACACGACGCACGGGTAATTCTACGTACTCATGTCTTTCAAGCATGTAACTTCAGGGAAGTTAATTCATACATATTGTGAACTCGAGTGACTTGGTCGCTATGTCAAACCCAACTGGCAGATTATGGCTAAGATGAGTGATATTCCGAAGTGACAGGTCAGGGAACTGGCTAGAAATCAATTTTCTCGATGGTACAATGATTTGCTGATGGTTGATGGCAATGTGTATGACTAGAAATCTCTAAGATTATTTAACTTACTCAAGATAATAATATAATAATATCTTTGGACTGCTTCACACAAACTTCAAACAAGACCCAGGAAAATTGAGAGACTTTTGCTCCGTTGACAGGATTCAAACCCGCGACCCCCGACTTGATCTACCAACGTGCTTACCAACTGAGCCACAGAGATCGTCTGCGTGTGATACGTGATGAAAATGTGTCCTAATATTTGGAAGAAGATGAAGGAGGAATATAAATATTTTATACTGTAAAGTAGGATTATAATATTAAACAATATACAATCGCTTAAGCCCTAGGTCCTACAAAGTTATTGAATCATGGTCTATTGTGGTTTATGGACCATATGGTCGCTACAGCCACATTGCTAAACTTGTCTTTTGTGCTGAGAGTGCAAAAGGGCAATTGACACGTCATATAGTACAGGAGCTGGTTGGTATTTATTAAGAGACATGCTATAAAAATAAATTGAAATCAAATTTTGGACATTATTTGAACGTAGTCCGTAAAAATATTCAATATGAATTAATTTTTTTGTATGTTATTAACAAAAAACCAGGAAAGATCATTGCGGTTAAACAAAAAAATAGTTGATAAACTTAGGTAACTGTTTGATGTTCTTAAATGTTTAAAAATGATTTTTAAGCTTCAGACAGCTAAAACGGTTAGGGTAATTATTGTCGTCTTAGTATAAGTTCAGAGAAGGAGTATATATTGGGAGGAAAGTGATACGAAATTAACTAAGTAATTTAGTAAGAAACGAACTTTTTAATTAAGGGCGTTTGAAATAAAGAACAAACAATAGTAGCTTGAATAAAAAATAAATCATTAAATTGAAAGTGACTTTTGATAACATGCCTTTTTTAAAACGTTTTCACCTCCTGTACTATAAAGGTGTAAACACACTCACAATTAACGCATCACAGTCAACCCCGGAGCCGAAACTCCGTTACGAAACCTTAATGTTCCGAAGGTGTGAATTTAAATAATTGCAATAATCTGAGTGACGTGCATGCGATGGTAATGACCGGGGAAGATGACAGCCAACATGGCCGCTCACTGTCCGCCTGATGAGCTGTATTGGCATAATGTGATATGACCCATTTCAACTCAACTGGTTTGGTATTTCGAGCTCTGGAACGGTATCTGTACCTGACTCAATCCAACAATGTTACAACTTCTTCAATGATTTTGATCCCGGCTTCGCATGACATAATTAAAAATTTTAAAATTCCATATCCTGGTTCGACTCGATTTTCATCACGTTTCTAAAAACACTCGTATCTAAGTGTCTTTAGCAATAAAATAAAATTGTTATAGCTTAATTCAGCTATGATGTCACAGACAGACACTCTATATTATAATTTAATTTAAGCTGTAACTCTCATAATAATAATTATAATTCAGTGTGTTAGAGAAGTAGCGGAAAATAATTCGTAGCACGGATTTTAATAGTGCGGTTTTTTGTAATATTTTTTTTTTGGATTTCAAAAAATGGTCGCGAATAAAATTTAGGGTGTGGAAACTCCTATCTAACCTAATTCTCTATCACTGTTGTTTCCACCAGTGATAGAGAATTACAACTTGTACAATACTAAGCTTTATCAGGATATAATAGAGCGCTATCCGACTTTATTATGAGACTACTTTCAAAAGCATAGAACATTGTTTTATTATTATAATAGATCAATCAAATTAAGCTCTGGTTTTTATCTCTGATGCAGTAGACCTTATGTAGAGCTTAACAGAATAATGAGGTATTAAACTATTTAAAATTGTGTATTAAAATTAAAAATGTTAGGTAATAATGTTAGATAGGTTTCATGGCTTCAATTATTTTGTTTATATTATCAACATATTTGTTTAATAAATGTGTAATAACTTATAACATATTGCATCATTGTATCCTTGAAAATAATTTAGAAAATAAGTAGCCCACTGACCGAGTAGCTGACACCATGATGGATCATAGCTTGACAACTCATTTTCCGTTGCCAAACCAACCTTCGGCACACGCCAATCATTATTTTCTGTCTCGTAACAAGGCGAAAACAATCAATAAAAATAAATCATTTAAATAATCATAAACACACAATACCAGCATTACATCTCTAATGATTTCGCTAACGAATCATTGAAAGTGGCCGATCGCGTGCGCGTGCGCAGGCCATCAATGTGTGCGTGCGGCTGTGTGTGTGAGTGCAATGTGGTCGTAATAACATGAAAGTGTTGTAGGACCCCGCCCTAGCCTCGGGCCAGCGCGCCGTTCCATTTACATCTGCTCTGATACTTATTAAGCCTTCTGTGGTGCACTCCGCTGGACCAAATGATTTCGGCATCGAGTACAGTCGCACACAAAAAGTAATTAAGACGTTATGACATGGCTTCATATATTTTTTTAGCTCTCCCATGTCCCCTTTACACAACCCTGATCACTTTTTCTCTGTGATCTTTATAATATAAGGGACGCACCAACACATGATATTTTTACCTTGTTATGTTATATCGAACTTCCCCCAGAACGCGCGAACGGATTTCGACAGTTTTGCATTCGTTAGAAAGGTTTTGGGCACCGTAAGGTTTATAGTAAAGAAAATTCTGGAAAAAATTTTGGAGAAATGCAGGAAAACAGGGAAAATCATTTTACACATACAGCGCCATCTCTGGTACCCGACTTGCACTACAACGGCGCTTGACAGCTACTCATTGTACTCTGCTTAATTCATTTCTCACACTAGAGTTTAAAAACTTTAATGCGGGTTCTGTTAAGAAGTCACTGGGTGTAATAAGCATTTAATTTTGTTATAGAAAATAACAATTCTTATTTTTGTTACCACGCCGACGGAGTCGCGGACATCAGCTAGTCCTGTATATATTTATCAGTAACTTTAATGCGCGTTCTGTTAAGAAGTCACTGGGTGTAATAAGCATTTAATTTTGTTATAGAAAATAACAATTCTTATCTTTGTTACCACGCCGACGGAGTCGCGGACATCAGCTAGTCCTGTATATCTTGTAAATAGTATATCAATAATCTTAGGTTGTATTAATTTTTGAGTTATAGTGATCGTGAGATGCAAACAATCTCCACCGATGTAGGACTAGGATTTATAACGCCATTATAATATACAGAATGTGCCGGTACCGGGGTGCGGTCTACATTGTCTAATTGACAATTATTTCACTTTCTTTCCTTCCTTGTCACTATTTATGCAGAGCCGTCCTCGCAGATTCGTTCCGTGTCCATCCAGTCCGTTTTATATGACACAGCAGAATAGGTATTCGAGTAGAAAAATCTTAGTTTTTTTGGATATTTTTTTTAATAATTGAAATGTTGTTCTTTATAAATTGTTTTTTTTTTATTATATTTATTGAATGAGCCTATTCATTAATAAGTATGGCATTTAATAACAGTTGCTTAAGACTATTACCAAAATCTAAAGAAATAACAAAGAAAAAATTATTATTTAGGACGAACTCGATCCTTTCAACAAATTTTAACCATTTTGAGGAGATATTATTAGATATATGAAGACAGATTTGTGTTACATTAATCTACATCGTTTCAATGCTTATTAAATTAATAAATTCATTCGTTCGTTAGGCAATCGACAAATGATATTTAGTTTTAATTTTTAAGACATAAGTGGAAGAAGCAGATAACTAACATTTTTCAACCTTCAAGTAAATACTAATTTTTTCAATAAATTTTTGACAAATATTGTATCTTACCTACATATATCATCTAGCTGTACTATCTAGGTATACATCAAACCCACATTATTTTAATTTCGAATATTTTTTCAGGTCCAAAAGCATCCATTAATGCGAAAATCTGGGAGTTTTTAAAATTTTAGTTAACTGCTTCTTCTACTTATGTCCTCAACTAAAAACTAAAAATGAGTCATTTGTCGCTTGCCTGACGTACAACAAACCAATTCATTATTTTACTTACACTTATGTCTTCAATTTTGATTTACAAAAAATCGGTTGGCGTTTGATAACTAGATTAACATTTTAACATTTCAATAGTCATATCCACCCTTAAAGTAATGTCCTATGCACCTATTGCTTATTTGGCTTATACACGTTGCCTGTTATTAACTAAATTAAATGGGTTTAGTTAATAATAGGCAACGTCACACTTCGATATAGCTCAATACCCACTTATTCAGTAACAATTACATAATGATGTTTGTTCAGTAAATAAATAAAGGTTTAAATAGCCGAGCTGGATGATAACAATTAATCCGGAGCACGCAAAATATCGATTATTTTACAAAGGAAACCTTGAGTAACATGTTTATCAAAAGCTTTATCTAGGTCGAGCCTATTACATAGTAATCCAGACCAAATTATAGACTTATACTTTTGCCCCCGGGCTGTGTAGACAAGTGTGAAAGCGCAGAGCTCGTTATAATGTCATTCGGATTCAAATTTATTATAATTATGTGTTATTTAGTGGACAATTTGTTTCTGAATTTGTCGTTCGTTTTAAAAGTTGTAACCCATTGACTAAAAAGTGTGAATGAAGAAAAGTAAATCTTATTTTCCTATTGGAAATGGAGAGGATACCGCCTGGAATAAATATTTTTCTGTTAAGTAATGGTTTGAATGGTTTTAAAATCAATCTCCATAAAATTTGCAACTCTGTTTGCAACTTGCAAATTTATAAAAGGATCCTAAAATAAAGGTATGTAATTTTAAATATAAAACGTGACTTTCTTTGAATATATCGCGCTTTTTATGTTTTGACTTAAACAAATGTGCAAAACAGAAAATTGTGCAAAAAAATTTATATTCGTTTTCTAAAGTATACATTAATTTTCAATGTATGCGCAGTAATAAGATGTTAACCTGTTTTTGCCATACAAAGCTTTGTCAACGAATCAGTACAGAAGCTAACAAAAATGATAACGACGAAAAACAATTACGACGGTATTGAATGTACGCAATTCTTAAGGATCACGTCTCAGGTTGAGACACCAAAGGTTGTCTCGAAATGCGTAGGTTGCGCAACCGGCGAAATAGAGCAGACAGATGTGGTTAGGTTGCTATTTTTTACTTATTGCCTTATTATTTATAACTCTCAACGGCTCAGTGGTTGCGTGCGTCGGTTACGTCAGCGACCACAGGTTCGAATTTGACTGGCCAAAGTTTTAGTGGTTGAAGCGTGAAAGTTATTTTGGCTAGACTTTTTTGTATTATTCGCTTATATATCTCTAAGTTTCACCTCTAGTAGTACAGTCGATAATATGAAATAAAATAACTTTTACAGCGTAAACAGGCCCTAGTATTTACACTTTTGGTCATGAAGCGATACTTAGGTTTAGTTTATAGCACTAAGGATTCTTATGAACGATAATATTGTAATTTATGATATAAAAAATAAATCCCAAAACTTTAAGATAATGCACTATCGTTATAATATAATAATATCTATGGACGCTTCACACCACGTCAATCTGGCCCCGTGCTAAATACCCGAAGGACTTGTGTTACAGGTACCAGACAACGGAAATATACTTAATACTTTTATACTATACACATATTTAAGATTTTTATTATATAAATACACATATTTAATACACATCCATGACTCAGGAACAATGAAAAACTTTTAGTTCCGTCGGCGGGATTCGAACCAGTGACCCCCGGCGTGAGCTACCAAGGTGCTCAACCACTGCGCCACAGAGGTCGTCAAATTTTATAGCGTGCCTAAAGCAATCGACTTAGCATGGGTTTGCGCGGTTAAGTTTATATATCTCTAAATCCGTACTAATATTATAAATGATAAATTTGACATATGATACTTTTTGTTCTGATAAAATAATCCTAGTCTTTCCCTGGAGTCTTTTTAACAGAGTTGCAGAAAACATCTAGTTTTAATACAGTTCCATCATTTTCAGTTTCATTTTTCAAGCGAAAACCTTTAGATCTTAGCTAACCCCTTGAACGTTTTCGCTTGTGGACGCAATTAAGGCTCTAACCATACCAACTAAGCATTCGGCAAGGCATTACGTAAAACCTATCAATTTCAAAAACTCTTCTAAGTCGGGTCACTGTTAAGCGGTAAACATACTGATCAGACGCGACTTACGGACGCGACTGACAGCTGCGATCTAGATAATTATTGTACATTGAAGTACAACATTGAAGTGCAAACTTAAAGGCGTAAGCCGCGGACATTTTTTACGGGCTGTCAGCCGCGTCTGACGATAGTCGCGGACGTTTTTGTATGGGCTATCCGCCGCGTCCGATCAGTTTGTTTTCAGCTTTATTCATTCCTTGGCAGTACGTAACTAAGCATCAAATCAAATTGGCAGTAATTACAAAATATCGAACAATCGTAATATCTGCTGATCTATAACCACCGGTCCAGTTCCCTTGAACCGATATTATCTCCAAGGCTAAGTCGAAAAGTATTGTGATTATGACTAAATAATAGCTTTGTTTTTGTTGTGCTTTGAGACATCTTGTTTATCATCTAAACACATTACAATATCAATAATTAAAAAATCGAACTATCCCAAAATTATGGTTTTGTCGAAAAATGTTTACACAAAAAAACTACTGAAACTAACCATGATGGAACTATATTAAGCAAGATGTCTTCTGCAATTCTGTTAAAAAGATTCCAGGGAAGGACATAGGATTATTGTTTCTGAACAAAAGGTATCCTATGTCCTGTCGCCGAAATCGCTTCTTCTCTTCTCTTTTCTTCTTCTCTCTTCTCTTTCTTTCTACTGCAACGGAATTGGAGCACACGACATGGACAGATTCGTTGCTTTGTTTTTTTTTCTATGCGTGCACTGGATCGGCATTTTCACGATTGCTACAGGTAATTTAGCTGACCACGTCGTTCGCAGTAAACGCTTCTTTCAATTTCCAACGTTTCAAGTTCTGACATCTTTGGATTATTTTTTTTTAGTTTATCTGCGTAATTAACTAAATCACAGAATAAATAATAGGATAATAAATTTATTTTACAAAACTATTTAAAGCATAATAATTTAGAACAACTCTTTATTGTACGATTTTTGACTTTGTCGTGTTTTGGTATACCTATATACAGCGTAAATTTTACATGGTTGTGCTTCCTTATTATCCCCCATAATTCTAGCCGAGTAAAGGAACAACTTTTTGTATTGGAACAACTTTCCTACTTGAAAAATAAAATCAGCTGTTCCCAGTGGCGTAACTATACCGTTCGAGGCCCGTGGCACTTTTTCATCCAACGTTCCACTATGTCGAACCAACACGTTAAGCGATTATTGTAAAAAATAATCACTTGCCACTTGTCTAGGGGGGGGGGTGATCGGGGGCCCCTTCCGGTCGGAGGCCCGTGGCATTTTGCCAGCTTGCCACCTTGTAGTTACGCCACTGGATGTTCCATACACATTGATTTGACGACCTCTGTGGCTCAGTTGGTAAGCGCGTTGGTAGCTTACGCCGGGGGTCGCGGGTTCGAATCCCGGACGGAGCAAAAAGTTTTTCAATGTTCCTGGGTCTTGGATGTGTATTAAATATATGTATCATATAATAAAAAATGTTAAATATGTGTATAGTATAAAAGTATTAAATATATTTCCGTTGTCTGGTACCTGTAACACAAGTCCCTC
>JAOTAV010091580.1:0-11433 GCA_026546445.1 Cyclargus thomasi | reverse complement strand
AATAAATATTCATGAATAAATAAATAATTTTTGAAAAAACACAAAATTCGCGATACTTTTTGAACAGACGATGTACTCCATCTGTCATATTCTTCATTCACTTGAATTTAAATAATTCTTAAATGCCTCTGTGTGTGGCCATATTATGTCAAATAGTAAAGTACTACTCACCAAATATTTCACCTTTACTTGCATACTCCGACACTATGTAAATCATATTCTTAGTCTCCATAACCTGAAACCACAACCATAATTAGAGATCATGTCCAAAAAAAACACCTTACATCACTAACGATAAAACCTATCAAATTACAACTACATAAATCAGAAATATAAAATATGCACAACTTATATCATTTACGTCAGCAGCCTCGTTTCGCGGGTCAAACGTCTGTTTTACCGGAAGGTTATATATTCAAAACATACAAAAGTGACCTTTGATGACTAAAGAAATGACCTGTCCGTTGACTCTACGTGATATTCACATTCAAAGGTTTACCTAAAGCGACAGATCGTAACATATAATTATTGTTGGCTCTGGTTGTATTTTTCACTGTATAAATCGATGTCTTAAACGTAGAGTCTGTACTGAGCACACACTTGTTTGGCATTAGAAAATGGTGCTTGCGACCGTCAGCAAAAATGCTGTATCTGTTAGTTTCGTGGTAATAAATAAAACCTGCCAAGTGGGAGTTGGACTCGCGCACAAAGGACTGTTTTTTCGGTTTTCGTATTTCGTACCAGTAAAGAGCAAAGAATTGAGAAACCGGAGTCTTGAAAGTCAAGTAGCTTTAGCTTTACACTTCCTAATAAGCGATAGCGGGATGTAGATGTCCTGCAGCTCCATCTAGTACCAAGAAAAATAAACTTGAAAAAAAATACGTTTGTTGTATGAGAGCCACTCTTAAATATTTAATATATTTGTTGTCATAGCGGCAACAGAAATGCATATTCTGTGAAAATTTCAACTCTCTAGCTATTACCGTTCTTGAGATACAGCTTGGAGACAGACAAACAGACGGACACACATCATAGTCTTTATCTTTTGGGTACGGAATCCTTAAAAATTAAAAACAATACTTTAATATTATTTTGTCATCTTTGTCTTTATTATTTTTTTTCGTGGCAAAGACATTTTTATGACTCAAATGAAAATTCCATCATACGCAAACATGACGCACGTCATTTATAATTCACCTAGCTGGTTAAATATTAGACAGACGATACAAGGGTCAAGAGTCAATACTCAAGAGCGCTTGAGAGGCAGACAATAAAGGTCAAAAGTGAAACCCTCTTCACGTACGATTTACCTGAAAATTCATGTCTATTTAAACAGCTCTCATATTAATAAAAAATATTTATCCCGGACTAATAGTAAATTTATTTCGCTGTCTATGTTCGGTTTCGGTGAGCGGAGGTGAACGGTGAGCCTCTTGACGTATAGTTACAGTCATGAATTAACGCAGGTAAGAAATAAATGTTTTATATTAATAGGAAACGGAAAATTATCGAGGATGCGTACGCATGCATTTTTTAATGATGTTGTTTTTATGTTCATTTAAACTACTGCAACTTGTTTATTTTACCTATATAACCGTCTTTAGTCTGAATAACATTATGTATTATTTGCGAGTTTACTGATTTTAAAACCAAAACAGCTGAATGTGGCCGGGGTTTTTTACGGTTTTTTTAAAGTGTAATTTAAGCTGATTAATGATATTTTCATTTTTTCCATCCCATCTTTTAAAAAAACGTACATAGATTTACAAAACATAAGGATTTTTATTGCTAAAAGTTTTGTAAAGAGAATAGGGATTATTGGATTATTGACATTTAAAGCACGAAAAGTTTTTGGTGTTTGAAATATTTTAGTGTTTAACTCTTTCAATTTTCATATGTAGCCCTATATTTTGAAGACTTAATAGATTATAAGACATGTAACATTTGTCTGTTTATCATAAACTTATTATCCCACTTTGGATAAATCATAACTTTTTGATGTTTTGTATTAATTATCGAAACTATTTTTGTAAACGTTTCTTTTTATATAGCGAATTTTTTTAAACATAATTTTGTTATCGGGATAGAAATTGTTGGTATTTTCGTATACATCGCGTACATAGACACAAGTACACGTATACTCTTATCATTCTCTCCTCTCTGGCAGCCGGGTAAAAAACACCTATAAATATCCGCTGACTCACTCAATACGCTCCTGAAAGTTTCCGTCAACAAGTCTGCTAGATAATGTCGGGTTGTTTATGCTAATTCTTTACAAGATACAAGTTAAATAACAGTGGACTGTGAGCAGAATTGTTTTAAACGTCGGGATAGTCGACCTTCGTCTAGACGAAAATACGACCTTGATGTTACGATGGAATTACGTCGATATCTACAACCAAATGATACAAACAGATAACAATGATAAACCCAATAATTGTCATAATAAAGCGTCCAACAGTAGAGATTCGGATATTAAAAGTATAATGTTAGTTGAAGATGGAAAATTGAATAAATTAGAGGAAAACGCATCTATTAGCCGCACAACAGTGGCAACATTACGTAATCCGAGTGACTTCTAACAATAATGTTCTTTACATAATAATACTCGTGATAATAAACATTGAAATGATGACAAAGATGTTATTACATTCGGTCTCGTCGAAAGGAAATCATGTTCTCGAGAACAAATGTTTATACTCCAGTAGCCATTGAAAATTGGCCGGCTCAATCGTTTCTCATTTCATTCATAGACTTTGTTTGCTGAACAATGGAAACCTTTGTCGAGGTTAGAACACTCAGAATAAATGTATGAAGCTTAACCCAATTTATGAGAACTAATGATGATATTCACAATTTCAAGGGCCACACTTGACGTTGGTAGTTGGAATCGAGATATCTATAATATTATTATTTTATAAACTGAACAACATATTAATTTTAAATGATTTTAATTAATTTCAACTACTTTCCTGCACCCTGTCATACAGGCTTTGTAAAAAAGAAAATGCTGCAAAAGAATCAAATTCAACTCCTCAAGTTAGTAAGTCCTTAATTTAAAAAAAAACCTAAAAAATCGTACAGAAATTATAAATGCAGCTAAGCGAGTTCCATCAACTAGTCACATATGAAATAATTATTACGTTAAGTAATAGGCAAATAGGTTGGTTGTTGGCAGGTGTATGTTTAAGTCATTACTTCAACTATGACGATGTCTATCGCAATTTCCCGGTTGAAAACAAGTTGGAAACCAAAGAAACACTGACATCATTATTGGACAACTGGCACGTAACGTTGACCGCAAACAGTATGTCGTTAGCGAGCGTAATGATACTAACAGCGTATCTAACGTCCGCAAAAGCGATAACTGCTAATTAGTGGCATTGATTAACCAAAACCGTTATATTGTCAGTTATGCATGCATGTAACTGTGTTGTATTTTTCTATCATCTACAAACGTATGAGGTTTAAAAAAGACATCTTTCTTTTCTATAATGGGGGAAATTGAAAGAGAACCAGTTGACGGACCTACGACATTTGGTCGGAATATGTCAAATCCTTGTAAGTCGGGGCGGCTGAGTTTGACATAACCTGACCAAATTACATCCACGATCTGTATCTCTTTCAAGTTCTCTGATTGTACATCAAAGTCTAAACTAGAAAGTTAGAGTTCTGCCAACTGAATAATAATAATCTTAAAACTGTCAAGGTATCCAATGTCATTTTCCCTCCCGCAATATTAATAACACGATCATCAGCAGTCTGATTTTCCTTTTGCAAGTGTCGAGGTTTCAGGTAGAATGTTACAGTTTAAGGTCACTTCCGGATTGTGAAATATTTTTTCTTCAGCTTATTTTGTTTTGCTGATAAGAATTTTTGTAATTTTGATGTGACGTTCGAGATTAAGATCTCATTTTCTTTTCGCAATGTTCACTAACATATAAAACTTTTCTTTATGAACTTTTCTGATTTCCCCGATGACTACTACTAAAAGTAAGGCAAATAAAAAACTTCTAAACTGAAATAGCCAGCCATTATCGACTTTTGACTTTTAGGTTTTTCTTTACTATGTAGGTTTTACCCAAGGTAAAGCATGTAAGTGTCTCTATATTGTCTTTTTATAGTTTTAAGTAGAAGACTTACCTGATAAAGCTTAATTATGTGAGGGTGATCCAGCCTCTTCATGATGTCCACTTCACGGTAGACTTTTTGAAGGTTGCTGGCATCTAATTGTGATTTATCTATTATCTTAATTGCTACCTGTAACAAAAATAAAGTACATCAGCGTAAAAAGAAATTTCATTCTTTTTTCTGGACTAAACGAAAAACAAATTATCAACAGTGTGTTTCTCAAAAATATTGCTACTTAAGAATAGTTTGTAAAATAAATAAGATAATTATTCACAACTGCACAGACTCTTACAATTTTATTAAGCTAATAAATAAAAGCAACTATAAGGCAAAACAAATGCCAGAGGTGATAACACAGCAGTATTTATCAAACGTGACTCTGTTCCCGATAAAAACCCATATATAATAGTCGGAGAAACCTAGTAACGGGACACTGACATTTGACAGAGTATTTTTAACATTTCGTGGAGTACAATCTCTGTCTGCAAAGTGTATGTTAACACTTTTTTATCCATACTTTTACGTTTTACCTAGAATAATATTCTACAAATTTGAGTAAAATTGCAGCAGCTAAAACATCTATTTTCACCGATAATTCCGAGTAACCGGTAGCCGAGTTTTATAAAGTCGTAAACAGCACACGTTAGAAACCCAAGTTTTAACCATATTCCGGATTTGCGTTTCCTTCCATGGACCGCGATAACCCTGAACAGCACATCATGACGGAAATGTTTTGTAAGCACTAATCGCTGCTTGCAGAAAAGAGCAATTAAAATTAATTTCATAAAACGATTTTTATGTACAATTAGATAAGTTGAAAAAGATACAGATTGTGGATCTAAATAATTTGGCCGGGTTATGTCAAACTCAACCGACAGATCGTGACTTGCATGGAACTGATATATTCCGACCAAATGACGTAGGTCCGTCAACTGGCTCTCTTTCAATTTCTTCCATTATACATACTATGTTGAAAAGTTGCATTACATTTAGAATTTCGTTGAAATTTAAAACAATTTCTCGACGGAACAAAACGGTTATTTCATGATTTGCGTTTCCACACAGACAAAGAGTTGCTTACGTCAGTCCCCGCGTCACTTACTTCCATTCAGCCAATTGACGTTACGACCGACCTCTCTCATCACATCAATAAAAGGGTGATAGCTAAAAATGTTAATAATTTTAAGCATTTGGAACTCTACAAAATTCATCTTTTGTTGATTGTGTGACTAATATTGCTGTTCAAATTATTATAATTTCCAGGGATAATCCTGTTAATCAAGGAGCGGTTGCTAGCGCGTTAGTGCTAGAGCTGATGTTAGGGTGTCCTTTTTAAAAACTAAAGTTACTCAATTTAAACTATAAAAAAAACCAACAAAGAGACCTAAAGTAATCGACTCTGATGTGTATAACAGAATAAACTTTTAATGGTCCATTTAAATGGGTTTTATGCGCTAGGAGATGCAAAATTTTAAATAGACACTAAACACGTATGAATCATGTGGAGTCTATCAACCGACACTGACCCGATTACTTATCCCGACGTCAGCAGAAGCCCTTGAATCGTTATCAAATTCATTGTACGAACACGATATTATTTTTTGACAGTCTCTTTCTCTAACTTTGACAATGTTGCATCACTAATACTGCGTGCTCTCTCATTGGCTTATTAAATGAGCTTATATCAATCGTTGTATTAGTGACGTGAAGCTGACTCTTTGGTATGAATTTAATAGGTCACATTTAATAGGTCACAAATCAAAAATCTTTATTAATATGACCAATGACCATACATTATTACAATTGGGCATAATTGGGTCTCGCTTAATTAACTAGAAGAGTCCCACTCCTTTCGTCTGGGTATTTCGAAAAAGGAAGTACTGTATTATTTCAAGGAATCTGAAGTTCAAAACTTCCTTCCTTCTTTGTTTATCAACCTATACGGATCGTTCATAAGCTTACTTGCCATCTTTATGCAGAGTCAAGAGTTCAAGTCACCGGATATTATACTTAAGTAATTAAATTTCATCGACGGAATAAGCTGAGTAGTCGTCAATACAATTTTTTTAATAAAATTATTTGAAGGCACGAATGGAAGAAACGGGTAACTTACATTTTTAAAACAGAGCAATTACTTATTTTTGACCATTACTTTTAACAAATCTTGTAACTTACCTTTTTACTATTAAATGCAGTTAATTTACCTCTACTACACATAAAATACCTATTTGTTTGACTTCAAATTATTTTTAAGGTGCCAAGTTCTCCATTAATGTAGATTTTAAATTGTGAGTTACTCGCTTCTTCCACTATTACACCATGTCAATAAAAATAACAATTTAAATAGGAAGGAACTCTTAACTATAACTTAAACTGGTATTAAAATAAATTTAAGTGCGACAAAAAAATACTTTACAAAGTTCTAGTTAGTAACAAGGACTCTTATAGGAAGAAAGAACTTTGGCCACCCACAAATATTTTCTAAATACATTAGCTCTGAACTCTCACAACAGAATAAGAAAGTTTGTATGACGTCAATGTATGAGGGTGAAACGTGATCCAAATCCTTGTATTGAATACTAATCGACATACATAATATATTAAATCGTGTTTCATAGTAAGTTCTAAGTATAATTATAGGAGTATTGATAATAGACATAGTTTGAAGTTCTAAAAAAGGCATTTCCTGGTCTAATCCTAAAAGACAATTTTATTCAGTATCTACTTCCGATCATAGAACTCAATACAAATTACAATAGAAAACATATGACAAATTTACAATAGACGTTAAATTAGAAAAAAATTGATACACACATTGCGTTAGCCCTAGAAATTTTCTCTACTTAAACACGCTGTAAATTTATTTTAATGTGTGACCCGTGAGTTTGCCTATCAGGTATTTATATTTTACAATTAAAAAATAATTATTAATCAAGACAACAATGTAATATCGTGTACACATTTAAATTATGCTAATTTATACGCACTAAATGCTTTAATTACGGTTGAGCTCAATAAAGCAATTTAATAATTTAAATGAAAGCAGTCCATGAATTTTGATAGTCGATACGCAGTTTTCAGATAGGTGTTTTATTTTGTAAACTACTTGACCAACTTTTTTGATGTCGACCGTCTCTACCTTTATATGATAATATTGATTCATGATATTAGCACTAGTGTGTGTATTTCTCTTTGTGCTCCAATCGTCAAGTCAACCTTTGTCACTAATAGGCACTTGGTACTTTGCACGCAAAGTAAACACTGCTGAATATGCCGTGACATCCATTATAAAATATGCTCATAATAATAACGATCCAGTCAATCAAGATGTTTATTGTTTACGTATAGTTTCATCGTAGGTGGAAGATAGGATAACTGGATAAAAGGTCGTCGCTCTTCTCACCATAAAAAGCAGCAGCCGAAAACGAGAAAACGGTTCACGGACGAGTAAATATTAGTCAGACAAGGATGTTTGAGCATGACGTCATTTAACACGCACCGAACAAGTGATATTCTTCACAATTTCACTTGAGGGATTTACGGGACTCGCACCTGGGTGTGGGGCGATGACCTAGTGTTATTGAACCGTATGGAAACTGACGCGCGACGAACTAGGGTAGACTCGATCAATCAGGGTACAAGATTGTCCCAGATTGCAAATCTCTCTGAGTCTGCGAGTCTTGTGGATTTTCCTCCAGTCGTACTACATTCAAAATAATTTGCGTTTGGTCGTCTGCAGAGGTAAATACGAGTTCACGTAGGTCATTGGATCAGTGGTTATTGATTATATTCATATTTTGCGTTATTTACCACTACAGACAAAACAATTTTAATAGGGCCTTTGACTTGCGTCTGTGTTCTTAGACTTATTTCAATTCAATAGTTTTTTTGCACAAAAAGCATAACAAATTCATATGTGTTGTCTATTAGAAATTGATGTGGATAAACCCACATTCTGCGAAGCAGTACAAAAAACGTATACGATCGCACAAGAAATGATCGTAAAAAGACAACCAAGAAATATAATATTTTATATTTCTTAGTCCACTCAGGATTTTATAGCGTAATAATTGCTCTGTTTTAAGTTTTAACAAATAGCTATACATGCTAATAAAATGTACAATATTCTTCTAAACTCTACATTTTTGTCATTAATTTATAATCTATAAATGACTATTAATATGTCAAACAAGTTGACGCCACAACTCGGTTGTGCCAAAATTCGATTATCACGTGGGAACCGTGCATTTTTTCGAGATTAAAGTATTCTGATTCCTGTGTCCTTTCTTGAGACTCAAAGCTACATACCAAATTTAACCTAAGTTGGTCCAGTGTTAGGCTTGACCAACATTAAGAATACAGACAGATAGAGCTAGGTACTTTCGCATTCATAATAATATGAGTATAGATCACGCAAACCATGTCGTTGAGATCTTTTTAGACGGGAACAAACACAAAGTTTTCGTTCCAAAATTGAGTTAAGCTGCAATAAAATATAAGATTCTATAAAATGTCGCTTAAAATGTCATATCAAAACAAAGTTAGCCATCGCCGCAAACGATCTTGCTGTTAATCTGAAAATCCCTTCACACAGCTGCTGTGGACGGGTGCTCGGCAAGTTTTTAATTAACTCGAACGCGTTCGCATTTCAAGTATTGTACGGAATATGAATTTGCGGATGAAGCTCATGTTCATGATTCAGAACTATCGTTTCAATTTTCATCGTGTCCTCAACGAATATTGAGAGCCAGTCTTAAATGACTGCCAAAAAATTTTATGTCTTCTATTTCCGTATTCAAATACAGTAAGAATATGTATAATGTTTCTATATATACACGGAAAAACAAGTGAAATAAAATTAGTATGATGACTCAATCATTCTAGTCGTTAATTTCAGTTTTAAGTGAAATCGCGAGGCATTAATCAAGTAGATCTCATAATGTTATGCTGCATTACTGTGTCACAAACGAGTAATTTATTACTCTCGGGGCACCGTCATACGATACGTTTCGAGTTTCGACACATCGTTAATTGCAATAATTGCACACGAAATTGCTTTCAAGATAAGTAAATATTACGTGTCTAACAGTGGAACACAAAATTACTTCATCTTTTTAAACATTGGGGCATCTTACCCTTTGCAAAAAAATGCAATTTAAGTATAAGAAATTGCTTTGGAAGAAACGAGATGGAGTCGGAATTAAATAAGTCTTAGATGACAAGGAGTTCACAGGGTCTCGTGTAAATGAAAACAAAATAAAGATATCGTGATATTATACTTCCCGCGATGCGGACGTAAGTTGATCGATTTACATTATATAGATTGTATTACCTCCGCTGACGTAATTGCTTCTCAATTAATTATTTCTGTTTAGATTCTAGATATTTGATGTAGCTCTGATAATGTGACGCAAGTTGATAGTGTCCACCTGTTAATCGGTGAATATATAGATAGACAGGGTCCGCTAGCATTTATACCATCGTATTGGATTGACTCAATCGAATTGTGTTCGGAACGGAAAACTCTTCGAGAGAATCAATAACATTATTTCTACAACAATCCAAGACACACTTGAGAGCAATTCATGAGGCATTCCTGTGAGTCTCAGGCCACGATCTAAATACAATCTCTTCTGCAATCTAGACAGTTTGAGTGGCTTTCAAGACGAGACGTAGGTGTAACGCTCGTAGTAAGTGTAGGTCTGTGCATAACAAAAAAATTACATTGCTCACGTATAATGTTGGGTCTTCAAACAAAAAGTCAGATTTTCAGCTCGTGCAGAACGATTTTTAAGGCAGATTTTCTGACGTTAGTCAACTTGCAGGAAGACGTAAAACAGCTAAAACTTTCCGAGAAAAGCAATCACATGCAGAACAAACAATTCTTTGTTTTAATAAATTACACCAATTGTTGATTTTTTACACAAGTGCTAAAACGTATACGTAGTTATGCTAATGAATTACGTCATATATTGGGAAACTATTTGTTTGAATTCACTTTTTCAACCGACTTCCAAAAACGAGGAGGTTATATGTTCGGTTGTGGATATATATATATATTTTTTATGTATTTTCAACCATAGCTCCGCCGTTTGTGAACCGATTTTCAAAATTTTTTCTTTGTTGTATAGGGTATTGTTCCGAATAGGTCCCATATTCACCATGGTGGTGGCTGATGATGGGATCCTTGAGTAATCGAAGGAACACCTCGAAATTTCTATAGAAACACATTGTGATTTTGGTTTCCATAGAAGCGTCCTAGGTATATTTTACCAAAAAATATGATTTGGTACCAAGGTATACCATGGTTCCGAAGGTACTGAGAGAACTCATGATTCCTTACAGATACTTACGACTTTGGGGTTATCGTCCTTGTTTTAAGAGTTGAAAGCATATGCTAATACAAAATAAAATTTATTCATAATATCATCACTGCAATCACACCAGGCACCATTCACTATGACCCTATTATACCCAAGAACACCTCAAAATTCATAGGGAAATATAATTTTGGTTAAGATAATTTTGAATTCATGATAAGTATCCTTATCTTTTGGCACCAAAAAGTAAGATTTTGTACCACTGTATACCTACCATCACCATCGTCATAGCTACTTTGGCTTTATTCATAAACCCACTATTATTTTAAGATAATTATTCCGTCGCTTGTCGAACGATTTGCCAATTTTAAGGCGCGCTACACACCTCAGCCGCTAATGCCGCCGACATTTGTTTACAAAATTTTGTCGGTGAGCTAGGTTGTTTGCTTATTTACAAGATTCGTGTCGGCGGCACAAGCCAGCTGGCGACTAAGGTGTGCAGTAGAGCGCTTTACAAATAGTAACTTGTACGTAGATCGAACAAAATCATAAAGTAATAACTGATTTATATTCAAAACTAGTTATACCTTGCGGCGATACCCGTGGCTTAGTCGAGATTAAAAAGTACTCTATGTGCTTAGTGCCAAATTTAATCGAATTTGTTCAGTCGTTTAAGCGTCACACTTACAAACTCACAAGTCTACAAACTTACAAACTTTATAATATTAGTTTAAGACTAGTGTGAAACGGCGTTGTGCTGTGTCTCGTCCAGTAAGTGGGTTTACCGGTGACCCAACTTTCCAAAACCCTAATCCCATTATCAGGCACATGCGCTCCATACTGGCTAAAAAACAGTTCGTTGCTTGCCATACTCGGTGTGTTCAAAAAGTATCGCGAATTTTGTATTTTTCCAAAAATTATTTATTTATTCATGAATATTTATTTTGTCCCCTTCAAAGTAATCCCCATGAGATATTATACA
>JAOTAV010091569.1:0-11435 GCA_026546445.1 Cyclargus thomasi | reverse complement strand
AGACCAGGTGTATTGGCGCAAGACCAAGACCAAGACTGGCTAAGTCTCGTCTTGTTCTTGCATTTGGGCAACACTAATGTCTGACTATCCGTTCGTATATCACAGCAAATTTTTTTGCTATTTTTGTGAAAAAAATGGTATATTTGTCAAAAAAAATCCTTGTAGCGGTGTAGGCGAAAGCTTTTATATACCGCAGCCATTCTCCACGGTAGTTGATGGGGCATTTTAAACAAAGAGATTGCGCGTTTGAGAGCAAACCCTATAATTGCACTTTGTGAACACTTTAACTCCTTTTTAAAGTATATTAAATCGTTAGTAGAATTTTATTAAAATCCTTGGAAAAAGGTCTTTTTTATATGATTATAGTATATCGAAGATTGCTCGATCGGTTTTAGATATACAGGCTACACAAAAAAAAAGTTTTGTAAAAAAAAATTATGTAAAATTAGAGGGCAAACCAGCGAACGGGTCATTTAAAAGAAAGTAACTAAGTACCAAGATTAAGATTCAATTAAGTTATTTAACTACAAACACAATAATATAGGCCACCAAGAGCCTGTTCCACATCCTAATAAGTATCGCATTGGTTATCCGCGACTTATTAAGCAGATTATCCATACTTCATCTATCTAATAACTATCCGGCACTTATCAGAAGTGGTGCAATAGAAAACTGAAGGTTTCCACGAGATTTATTGTTCAATATTCATAACGATCTATATATCATTAAAAAAAAAACAAAACTTTATGAAATATTGCAGACAGCCTATTTACAAATATAATTGTGCAATATTTGTGTTCTAATATGAGTCAGTCTCACCAGATGTTGTAAACCTTTTCACAGTGATCAGGCCAAGCCGGCGCGGCCGATCATTTATTCGCGGCCCGCTGGTTCACGGCCCCTGATGTATGGTGCTACTCACCACCCTTAGTGATAAGTAAGGTTCGGTTATACACATACAGGATGTTACGGCTGTCTGTAATGACCTTTATCGATTTACATTCTAGGTTGGAATATGGTTGAATTGCCGCCTGAAAGGTGGCACAAAACTTTATAGAAAACGACAACATTTTTTATGAAATTTCATGCCAAGATATTTTGATCCAACTATTTTGTATCTAGGAAATAAGGGTGAGGTATGACTTTTGACTAAGCTCTGCGTACTTTTTCTAACCAAAGTTTATAAGTTAAGTTTTTAAGTTATCTAATTTTATTACCCTACATACTCGTATAAACACAATTTCATCAAAATCAGTTCAGTAGTTTCAGCCCGAACGTCGCATAAATTTTCGCATTATAAAATATATTATAAATGTAATAGTTAAATAGAGAATAAGATATACTAGGATAGGATAAAGCAACTACATCCATACTAATATAAATGATAAAGTGTGTTTGTCATACCTCATCGCCCAAATAAAGCGACCAATTGTCTTGAAAAAACATTTATTTTTAATCTTTTTTAAAGAGGGTTTGTAGTTGAAAAAAATATTTTTCTAAAATATATTTTTGCGAATTCCAAGCGAGTGAAGCCGTGGACCAAGTATCATATACTATAAGCTAGATTTAGTGTAGTCTCTTCAAGCTCACTCCCAGAGCTAGTCATTTCAAAATTTAAAAATAATAATAGAAGAAAAGACATGAGCCACCATCAACAGACAAACCTACCTATATTTTTATACACGTAGCCGCAGAAATTGCTTTGTATTCACCCTCTGATTAAAACCGAACGCAAAACGAGTATCGGTAATATGCAACCAATAATTAAATTGTACGGAGTGCTTCTCATTACATTCGGCGAGAATATATTTCGACTTTATTACCAGTGTAATAAGGTTTAAAATACATTATATTGAACTCACAAACAGGAAGAAAACTGCCGGCAGCAGCTTGTCTTTATGCGTTTTATTAAGGTGTCTTTGAAAAATTCGCTCGCTGTAATATGTAATGAATTTATTATCGAGTAATTTTTTTTTCACTAAGATACCGCTTTAAGCTTCTTTTCACATGTTCACGCACCGTTTAGTCGCCGTGTCATATATTATAACATAGAGAAATTATATTAAAATAATAATTGGTCTTAATTATAAGCACGACGACCAAATAATAATAAAAGGACTTTTGTTGATGAACGCTGGCGCAACACGGCACATCGACCGTGCGAAATACAGTATACAGGATGCAACAAAAGTATGTGATTAAACTTTAGAGATCGTATGTGTGCCTGATATACAGCTGACTGTAAAAGTAGCGGTGCTGGAAGCGAAAAAAAATTCGTTATTTGTATCGGCAAGAGCCCTAGCGACATGAGTTTCCAATTTTTTTCCGCTTTCAACGCCGCTATTTTCATAGTGAACTCGATATCAGGGACATATATCAGTAAAGTTGCAACTTGTATCTTTCCTTTTACTGAAAGGCTTTACTCATCTCACGCGGCTTGTGAACATCTGCCGCAGTATATGGTACTCCCCGACGGGATCTTCCCCTTACAGTGCTTCAGTTTCCGGTCAGGCAAAGATACGGACACGATCAGCCCACCGCAACTCTACAGCCCTGCTGGCGGGCTAGCATAGCGTCAGTAGACATACGAAAGTATAGACAAACTGACAGATCGTTGGGATAAAGTAACCCAACAGGTTTCCTTTGTGCGTCCGTCACTTCAACGTCACTTTGTCTATCTTGCTATAAAAAGGAACACTTTCTCGGTCGCTATGCCGCGGAGGTTGACCCTCGTCCGGGCTTGGCTCACATTCCACCACTTTACATACATTCCCACCACTCTATATCCTCTGTCGTCAGGATCGACAGCGGTTTCCAACCACGAAAATCCTCTCATATGATCTCAGAGAGCCCGAATCACTTAACTATCCTGAGACGTGCAATAGAAATTGAAGACACGAGTGAAAGAAACGGGTAACTAACATTTAAAAATCTGCGCGGATTTTTGCCTAAATGGACGCTTTAGGGCCAGAATGATTTGAACTTGAGATAATCCGAATTTGATGTATAGCAAGATACACTAGCTAGACAATGGAACAGGTAATTTACGAGATTTTATAGGAAAAAGTATTATATACTCGAAAGCTGCAAAATATAACATAATTCGACAAAGATGAGAGGAGTAAGAATCAGTAGATGACTGTCGTCAGTCATCACAACACTATAAGTGCAGGCCCCCGCAAGATGTAAAGTCAACTTCAATTTTTGGCCCTCGTCCCGGATTGAAAATATATTAGCTACTGGGTGATGCCCGAAACTCGGTTGCGCCTAAATTCGTTAATCGCGCAAGAACCTACATGTTTTCGGGAATAAAAAGTATGTCCTTTCCTGGGACTTAAAGTATTTTTTTTTATTTCAGTATAATCAGTTAAGCGGTTTCGGCGTGAAGAGGTAACAGACAGACAGAGAGGCGGACTGACACACTTAAGCAATTTTTAGTGTTAGTATTAAAATTAGCATACAAAACATAAAATTTTTGACATTTATATATAGTCTTTTCGCTCAAGATTAGTGGTAAGGTTCATTATCCCTCTGTTAAGTTTCTATACAAACCGCGGTTGTCAACAACAAAATGACAACTCAACACTTTGTTTACAATCGTGTTTTGTACAGAAATAATATTTTTTGACAGAGGGTTAATGAACCATACCGCCAATCTTGATCGAATGCATAATAATTATTAAAACGCAAAGAACCTTATGGCTTAAAAAATGTTCAGGAGCACTCCTGAAGATTGAGGAAGGAATGGATTTATTTATTCAAGTTTTTATGGTTTAATTAACAGCTGGGGTGCCGGCGGTTAGTCACCACTGTCCCGCCATTAAAAGCCATGGAAACTTTTAATTGAAAACTCTTTGTGGTGAGCTTGGTGAAATGATGACGAGAGAAGTGATTAAATGATTTCGTCATTATAATATTTTGTGCAATAATATATTAGCAATCTGAGAGGTGTGCGTTACCGAGCGGACATAATAATTAAATGGTTCCTTTTCATAATCGGTGAATACGATGACAGGCGAGCAAGATTGTTTAGAGGGCATAGTCGCCTATGGTCGCTGATATTCGTCTATATTCACCTTTGATCGGTGAGTTGAAGAAGTACTACGGCCCATTATGTGGAGTCTTGCACGACGATCGTGCCGAATAACAACGAACATCGACGATTATGTACTAATGTGTAATTCAAAGTCGGCAACGAGAGTCAGTTCCGCATTTTTAAATCTTAACTATTATTTAGCGCCTAGCCTAATGGGTAAGACCTTTGGTTCGCACTCGAGAGGGTGCAGGTTCGAGTCCCGGTGGAGGCGTGTTCCAATGAGACATTTTTCGATCTCAAGTACATATATAGTAATACGGATGCTCATTACCATGATTCGATATCGGCACGAATGAACCGGCTCGACCGGAGTGATACCACGACCTCACAGAAAACTGACGTGAAACGGCGTTGTGTTGTGTTCGTTCAGTGAGTTTACCGGTGGCCCAACTTCCCTAATCCACCTTTCCCTATTTCCATTCCCTATTCACTCATTAAAAAAGCCGGCAATTCACTTGCGACTCTTCGGATGTCCAAGGGCGACGGCAGTTGCTTTCCATCAGGTAACCCATCTGCACGCTTGCCCCTAAATATCATAAAAAAAATTATACAGATTTCAATAGGACAACAGGAATAGAACAACTTACCTATTTGCTGGGTTGTTTATTTTGTTTATGAAACATGTAACCTCGCTCAGGCTGGGTCGCGGACGAATTTTCTTTGTTTTCGAGCCATATTTAGCTTTTTGCTTTGAGGCGGTGCGGGCTACAGTTTGCCTTATAATTTCCCAAGTTCGGGCTCAGGAATAATATTTCTTTATTTTATTTAAATCTCAAAACTTAAACTTTCCGACGTTGCGCCACACTCATTACTTCGAAAATGATTATGCGGTACAAAAGTTAGTATAAACAATATTAACATTCGTATTATTCTTGTGTCGTTTTTCGGATTCGTCAGAATTAACCCGTAAATATCTTTTGATTTCGGGATTCTTTGTGGGTAAATACGGGCTATTTGTTGGGGTCGATTATTAGAATTAATTTGTTTGTGTTATGTTGGGGGTCGGTTGGGCCAGGGCAGCGTTTGTAATTTAAATGAGGGTTGAGGAATGAGGATACAGGTTATCAGGTGATGTGGAGATTACAATAAGATTTATTCATAGACAACAATAAGATACAGCCATAAAGCGAGAGCTGGTAACAATTTTTGTTTAGGTATTTGAGGCAAGCTGAAACCTTATTATGTATCTTTTCTTTTACACCCCAATACGGAATTGCAGACCTGGCTTATAAAGTCGACATTCATACAACTGACATAAATATAACGACATCCAGTTTGTCAATACGACCATTATAAATGTGAGAGTCTGTCTGTGTTGATGGTCACTTTGATGTTGTTACTTATAAATTGCGTTTTTTTTTAGGAAAAGGTAACTAACCAACGTAAAGATCGGGCGCGAGCCATAACTCTGGTGACAAAATTTTCGAATGCAACATAATTTAAGACTTCAAGTTATTTTATTGTAATTTAAAGGTGAACATTTGGACAAAGTCAATATTTAGTTTTAAAATCACGTGCTGTAAGGAAAAGTTGAAAGCCGAAATATTCGATAAGTTAAACACGAACTGTAAGTATAATGTTCGAATTTCCGACTTTCCGAGTTTCCGAGTTTCCGATTCCCGTCACAATGGGTATTGGGTAATTAATTTGGAAGTATTGTTGTAAAATTAACAAGCTTAAGCCACTAACAATGGTTAATTTTTAATTAGGGTTAAAATTGGCCAGGCTCCGGTTACAGCCGTTAAGGTGGTCCCCCACTAACTGAGCTGTTACAGCTCCGATGACAGTACAACCCTTCATAATGACAACTTTAAAGCCACGTAGATTTAAGAGGATTGCGTTTGCGATAACGTTTTTCCATCCACTAAACCTTTACCTAGAGAAATGATTTTGTAGTATGTTGTGAAAATGCCTCAGACCTAGGCTTCGATGTTTTCATTTTTTTGCATATTTATTGTACATTAATATATTCAAATGTTCGGCACGAATGGACCGGCACGACCGGAGTGATACCACGGCCTAACAGAAAACTGCCGTGAAACGGCGTTGTGCTGTGTTTCGTTCAGTGAGTGAGTTTACCGGTAACATGTCTCAATATGTTCAAATGTACATATATATGTATATTTGTTTTGTATAAAATAACGAAAATGAAAATAAATCTATGATAAATATTATAAAACAAACAAAAGCATAGAAGCCTAGTTCTAATGCATTCCCACAATATACTACAAAATCATTACTCCAGGTGAGGGTTTAGAGGATGGAAAACGTTATCACCCGTTGTATGAAAACCGTTTGGTACAAAATCCTCTTAAATAAAATATATTTGAACTACTTTAAAAGGCGAGTAATTTTATTTTACTTCTAAAGCATGTATAAAAATCCTTTTTTATGGCTTAATAATAACAAACAGATATGGAGATTTCACATTTAAAATAGGAGAAAATATATTTTTTATATGAGCGTTATTTATGTATGTATAATTTCTCTATGTCCTGTCAAAAATCTTTGTGTTCAATTGATTTGCATTT
This sequence comes from Cyclargus thomasi, assembly GCA_026546445.1. Taxonomy (NCBI): domain Eukaryota; kingdom Metazoa; phylum Arthropoda; class Insecta; order Lepidoptera; family Lycaenidae; genus Cyclargus; species Cyclargus thomasi. Next base: position 4,808 of record JAOTAV010091569.1, on the reverse strand, counting down.
TTTATTATGATTACATTTCACCGTCAGTGTGGCAGCACCCTTACAGCTGTTTGTACCAGATGTAACTCAAGTTATGTTTCAGCGGGGGCTACCGGCTATGTTAATTTCAATAACTTTCTGGGCGACAAGTGTTTTTGAGGTCTTTAAAGAACTGAATAATTTTAACTTAATAATATTCTGAACATCGCAGTAAAGAATTTTTAAGTCGGTTTTGTGCATAGAATTATATGGAGATGTATGAATATATTTTAATAACGCGGTGTACCCTCAAAGAAATTTATACAAAGCCAGATAACGGATCAGCGTCATCGGCACAGGTTTGACAGGCTGGGTTTGACTGTTTGACATAACTTAGTAAGATTCGCGATCTAGTTCTGAATCCACCAATCTACATATATGCACTATCGGAGAAGTTGCTCTGATAGTGCATATATGTAGATTGGTATATGAATGATAATAATAACAATAAACTATTAACTATGATCGATTTAGAGAGATGTAGAAAGAAATCTTAGGAAGTTTACTTTTTTTTTCAAATATGCCAATTGCCAAGGTACGAATAAGGAGGATACGAAAATAATATGAAAACTAATTTCCTTTTTTGAAAATCTCTTACTCATATTATGAATCTCTTACTCATATTAAAACATTCCTCAATTAGTGATATCGAATAAAAATAAACATTTAATGTATTAAGTTGGGTATCGATGAATTTCGTAAAAACAGGACAGACTTTTTGTAGCGTAATGAAATTTTCATGCACTTTTCAGCAATTATGTTCCGACGGCTAATGGAAGTGTAGTGGGCTAGAGTTAACTCAACTGTATTGAGCACGAAAACCAAATTATTTTCGAATATTTTAATAAAGAATTTTACTTTTAAGTGTTATTTTCATCGATATTATAGTCTGGCTTTTTTCTAGGTTCAAATTAATTCAAATTAAGTCGAACGAAAAAAAAGTTCAAATTAGTAAGTCGAACAAAAAAGCCTTCCAAGTTCAAAACTTCTGTAAATGGTATCACACAATTGAAGACATAAGTGGAAGAAGCGGACAACTATCATTTTGCAACCTTCGAGTATATACTCATTTTTTCCCATGAAATTTTGACAAATCTTGTAATTTACCTGTTTCATTATCTAGCCAGTAATTAGCTACATATCAAACCCACATTATTTTAATCTCAAATATTTTTTCGGGTCCAAAAGCGTCCATTAACGCGGAAATCCGGGAGTTTTTTTAAATGTTAGTTATCTGATTCTTCCACTTATTTCTTCAACTGTAGTAACGAAAAAGATTTTGATCATTTACCAGATCATGGGAACTAACCACGAGTATTTAATTATAAGTTTTGGTAAAAAGTAAAGTGTTATTCTTTTTGAGATATATGAGAAAATGTATTTTCTATTATAAATAAAATACTATGTAATTCGAAGTATGATTTATTTACTATAATAAAAATTAGACTCTAAATACTTGATGGAGGGATAAAATCCTACTTCTAATATTTAATTTTATGGCATTTTCATACATCTTTTATAAAAATATAATTTATCTAGATAAATAACATGTCATGTCTTAAATAAAAAATAAAAAGTTCATAAATGTAATCACACGCATGATCAAGTATCGAAATCGTGAAATCCAGGTGTAGTCTAATTTTAACCTAAAACAAATGTGTGCGTCGGAATAATGTTGCTAGTCTAAATAAATGCTAGGTTCAACTTATAGTAGCCAGACTATAAATATATAAAGGCTTGGCAAATTATAACGAATATAATTATAAAAAAATACGATTTTGTTAAAAAAATATTTAACTACTTTTATCAAACTCAATCATTGTAGAAATAAGAATCAGGCGATGTTAAAACTAGCTATATCAAGTGAACACAAAATAAGACGCAACTAGGAAAAGTCCCGTTTAACGAATCACATACTCAAACAGATATGAAGCGTTTCAAACACAATTGAATGCAAATCCCTTCGCACAATGGGCACTCTTTGCCTCCACAATTTGTCGCTAAGGAAAAAATAAGTGGGATCGCCTTACAGGGGCGTATTCATGTTTTTAATAAAAGGCATCACGGGGAGACAGAATGTCACACGGCTGCTTACATTTCACACCTCCGCGCCTTTTCGGAATCGTAATTCGGAACCTAAGGGGATTCGGTTTCGGAAATATTTCGACTACGAGTTACTTTAGCGTTTTTATACTGATGTAAGTTTATGAATTGTAAGTAGTTAATTTCAGCTTAGTAAAAAAAAAGGCAAATTAAAATAAAATAAGTTTTTTTTATTTGACGCACAAACGCTTAGCAATGCTCAAAATGATAATAATAATTACTAAGTAATACTTTCTTAATTGATAAAAGTTTATCAATCAAATATTGAAGCAAAAATTATGTTTCCGTACATTATTCTAATATATGGTGTGCTCACCTAAAAGGCCACCGAGGTATCGTTAACATCGGCCGTGCGATTAACAAAGGGCTTAACCCTACGCCATTGGCGTGCGTTCGGGCGTCACATGGGGTATATTGTACCCCATGTGCCCCATCCTCACAATGCCTCGCTTTTCATTTGCGATCAAAAACAACCTCCGGAAAATCATCCGTGTACCCAGATTCTACTATTTTAACGCAATATTAAATAAACTTACTTTGTTTCGTCTGTTTACGGATAATTCCGGTTAGGTATTCTTCATGTGAACAGCATTTTATTATAGCCCACCCCGCAGACATTGTCCTGCCGGTCTTAGTATGTGAATCTAAACCATTCTCAAGTCCCCTGGAACACACACAAAAATTTAATCTAAATAGGTCGGGGGGATTATTATGATCCCATATTCCCAGTCAAGTTCCAGCCAGTCAGCAGTCACGTGACACTAAATACGTAAAGTTTGACGTTCCCTAACGTCACTAATATGTTTAAAATCCGTTCATAGACAACCAAACTAGTATTAATTCAGTTATTATTCTAATAAGAACTCGAAAAATAAAAAGGCCGTATATTGAATTGCCTGGATCCATGCAGGTTTGTAATGATCATAATAGCCCCCCTGTACAGTTTGGGAGGAGTTCATTGAGAAACACAAGCACATAAGAATTATTTATTTTAATATAGGAATCGGAACAGACTTAAAAGGAGTCAAAAACGCGTAAATTACATTGACAATAAAATAGCGGAATCGTTAAATGTAGTATAAATTCGTTATTTACAATACCAACAAACTTCGACCGCAATTAGAATCAATCTCATCTGATACGGAGTGTAAAGTAATTAGGGCAGGATGTTTAGTTGATAATTCAATAATCCAACCCCCGGGCGGTTCTTTTCGAGACGTTCTCGTCCCCTTCTCCCCCCTCCCCCCCCTAAACCGATTTCGATAATAATCTCATGTAATGAGTTATCTGTTTTTTCCTCCGAAGAAGCCGCGTAAGTTGTCTGTATTACTTCGATGCAAATAAAGTTAAATTGGCAAAGTTAGGGCGTACAGGTGACAAGCATTATGATTTAAAAGTGATACTCGGATAAATTGCTTTCCCTCGATATCGGGAAGTTGAGCGAAATTAGCGTTTTTATTCGGTTCGAAGTTAGTCTGTAATATGAGCAATTTACGAGTTAACCGGAAAATATAGTCGGGGTTACAGTATGTGGAGAATGGTAAAATTAATTAAATTAGTGTTCAAATGTATGGCGCGGGCGGCCTCGGCTACACGAGCTGTTATTAAAACAATATATCTTTAAAATTGTTGCTCTATTTTGCAATATTAAAATGCATGTTTATCGGCTAATTGCGTTGTGAGGTTGTGGTCTAATTAAATTTTCTTATAATGGCCATTATTCCAGCAACGGATTTTCTAAAAAGTTGAATTGTTTCGGTATTAATTTTAATAAAAAAATTAAACTAGTATACGTTAAATGTTATTATAGTTATGACATGATGCTGATTGCCTAGAAAACGTTAAATCGTTTTATGGTTATTCAAGTAATTAAACTTACAATAAAAACTTACCTCACATAAAACTGGCGTGAAATGACGTTGTGCTGTGTTTCGTTGAGAGAGTGAGTTTACCGGTGGCCCAACTTCCCTTGCTGCCTATTCCCGTTCCCTATTCCTTCTTATAGGCCGGCAACGCTTTTGTCGCGAGTATCCATGGGCGGCGGCGGTTGCTTCCATCAGGTAACCCGTCTGCTCGCTTGCCCTTTAAATTTCATAGAAAAAATAAAATTGTTAGTTTAATTATTATTACAACGCCGTGATAAATTTTAATGACATTTTAATAAATAAGCCGCTAAAATTCGGCTAATCCACTTTCGGCAGCCGCGCCCCGACATCCATCATGACTACTTCATTCATTAGTGACCGAATTCCGTGCTCAAGCGAATTACGACCTAATCTTAGCGACAATAGAAACGTTTTAGCCTGACACTAGCTATATTTAGGATGTCGTGTTCCCGCGAATTACCGCCTTATCACGACTACAATAAACACATTGTTGCCTGGCACGTGCTAATGGAGCTGCCGCTAATAGTCATTACTCGATTGCCGTTGAATTAATTAAAGAATTTATATGTCCGATATCATCGCCTTTATTGCTGAGTGCGGACAGACAGTTTACTGTCCCGTAATTAAAAAAGACCAAACAATGTCAAGGAACATTTAACGAAGGATCGATTTCGATCAACATAGACGTGTCCCCGAATAACATTACTCATGGTCACACTAACGTGTATTAAAGAGTAGTTGTAGAAATAAATGAATTCAAAGTATTTTCACCATTTATTCGGGCAGAGTGACGCCCTCACG